>WOGP01003991.1:0-14535 GCA_015342065.1 Leptinotarsa undecemlineata | reverse complement strand
TATATATATATATATATATATATATATATATATATATATATATGATTTCATGAGATGTCAGAATGGGACCTAAGTCACCGTTAAACCCACATTTTCCATTTTCTAAATTGTCAGAAGCATCTCAAAATTTGTTGTCATGATGAACTAGTATCATCAATTTCAAGCATTTCTTGTTAATTCTTTGGCCGTTCTCTATACGGGGTTGAGCAACACTAGACTTCTCTGGTTTATGAAATACGATATATGAAACATATTTCTTACAGCGAGATATTATAGTCTGCCCAATGTGACCAACATTTTTTTTTATCGCAATATCCACAGTTTATTTCGTATTTCCAAAACTTTTACTTATCTGTTGCCTATTCTTTCATATTGTGCAACACTTGTTGAAGTTGTACGAGCTATTTTCAAGGCCACGTTCATATTGGATTTTTTCACAGTTGAACCAATCTATAGGTGTAATTTGGTTCGAATGGAAAAATTATGAATTTTGAGTTTTCGTCTTTCTAAAATGCAGGATTTACGAAGAAACTCCTAAATATTCACGTTCTAATTAATTACTCCACTATGTTTGAATGATGCCCGATACTTTCACCTATTTCCTTGATAACTTCTTTCTCGACATCATATATTTTTTTTCCGCAACGTGACCAGGATTCAGATATAAAATGTAATCTCGCCATTTTTTGTAGTGCATTGGTAGGAGCTGTCAGGAATATATCTGAAAGTGATAGTATATATTTTTCCTGTATATATCGAAAGCCCTTGTCACTATTTATTATAACTAGAAGATCCAACAATAATACAGCAAGCACCAAACGTGATGGCGATCCCGCCTTAATGCGCACAAACTCATTTTCAATGCAACCCCATTAGAGCAAGACATACAAATGCTCTGTACAGAGACGTATCATTACTTGTCTTCCAATGCTGTTGGCGTTTGGCATTGTCTGAATTATTTGTGTTGTTTTTAAAAATGTCATTTTTGAAGTGTTCAGCTGTTTTCAAAACGTTTTCAAATATGGAAAATAAAAAAATAACTATTTCAGCACATATCTTTATTTTGTATTGGGTATTTCAATAAGAACCATTGAATGAGTGGTTAAAGAAGGAAAGCAATTAATTTCTGCAAATAACGGAAAAGTTATCTCATCCCAAGAAAGATGCGCCTTGAAGAGCACAAGTAACTTATTCACGAGTATGAGTATTCAATATTAGATGGATTAGGTATGACTTTCATAAGACGGAAGGGTGTCGTATTACGCTAAAAAAGTTCGAACACAAAATCAATGACATTTTGGGAATTGTTGCATCTGAAACATCTCTTCGTATCATTTTAAATGAAGAAGACTGAAAATAATAGAAAAATTTTAATAAAGGAAATGGATATTGTTAGAGTACTGAGGATCAAGTATTAACGAAAAATCAATGATTTCCGTAGCTAACAGCGATCAAGTGTGTTTTTTGATGAAACATACCTTCCAAGAACTGGACGAATGAATCAACCAAAGGGTTATTTGAAAATATTGCCAATGCAGGAGGTGACATGGGCTTTATACTTAATTGTCGGCTTATATTCAAATCAGGCACCACATCAGGACATTATCATTCAGATATAAACTCTGAAAATTATGGTAAATGCTTACAAGAAAAGTTTATCCCAAATTCGCATGTGAATTCGGTACTCGTGACCGATAATGCTCCATACCATGATATTCAAATTAATCCAGCCCCAAATACAAATTCTAGGAAGGCTGACATGCTGAAATGGCTGCACGAAAAAAGCAGTATATTCACTCCTAACATGCTGAAACTTGAATTATACGAGTTGATCAAAGTAAATGAAAAGCATCATATAAAATAAAAATTTGATGGGGTTCTGCTTGAACACGGACATAACGTTTTGAGAATTCCACCCAATTCATTTGGGCTACTGTCAGAAACAACGTGTTTCAAAAGAATGTAACTTTCAAGTTGGAAACTGATGGAGCACGCATTTGATCAAATCACTTCCGAAGAATGGCAAAAGCGTTGCCGCCATTAAGTAGAAATAGAGTGGAAATGTTGGGAAAAAGAAACGTTCACAGACGTTCAAACAGAGATAAATCCAGTGTTTATGAATTTGAATGACGTTATCAGTACAAGCACAAGCTGCAGTGAAGATAAAGAAAATTTATTTTCAGATAACGACTGATTGAAGTTTATTTTTCGATAAGTAAATCATAATATAACATTTCAATGAACTGTACTACTACATATAATACTAAATAAAATACGAAAAGAAATTACAAGAAGTCATGTTCCATTTGCTACCCTAATCAAAACTAATTATAGGTACGACACTAGCCGGCAAGGGGCTCCTCTTAATCCAATAGTAATTTAGTTGGGTGAGTCTACACCTGCGCGATTGCTCGCCATCAGCCGTGGCGTGTACTGTATATGTCTATTAGTTTCCATCTCAGATATAAAATGCATATGGAAACATTTTTATAGACTTCATAATTAGACTTGGTCATCCTCTGATGATGCTAACTTGGTTAGGGAAAACGCACGTCAAAGTATAGTATTTTTGTTCTGGTGAGAAAAAAGTCTTCTTGATTTGAAAGATTCAGTTCACGCCCAAGGTTAAACATTTTATCAGATTAATAGTGTTGTAATGTATGTATGTATACGAAAGACATGCCTCAAAAGTTGAAACTTATGAGAGCTGAAGATTAACAAAGTCTTCAACATTCGATTCTTAGAAAAGTTTCATTCTATGAATTTTCAAAAATTAATCACTCCTAAAAATATAACCCCTTCAATTTAAATGAATTTTCATGATATGAAATTGAACTGAATGGGGAAAAGTACATGTACGTAAAAATATGATCATTATTGCTTTTCATTCGTTTACATATTTTCACAAGAAACAATATCGTTTTCGAACGTATTAAAAAAACACTTTATTGTGAGATTTATACTAAATAATTTCACAAAACCGCAACCGTTAAGACACGCCCGAAGAAGCATTGTATGGCGAAACACGTGTTGCGTATTTGTGAAATTGTTTGGTGAAAATCTCACAATAAAGTGTTCTTTGAATACGTTCGTTATGGATTTTTATCAAGTATCGGCCAATTCCATCATATCGTTTTCTTCTAAATAATAACCACGACTATCATATACGTTCTATACTCCATCAGATCCCTTGAATTCTGAATCCATACGAAATGGTTGATTGAAACTTATTTCATTGCACAGATATAAATAATATGAAACATAGAAAATTAATTCACATGATTCATGGTTTTGTTGATGTTGTCTTCTTCAAAAGTAGAATTTGTTATTACAGTTTTTCATTCAGAAGGGGCATAATAAGTTCGCGAATCGTAATTTTGCAAACTTTCTCAGAGCGCCTTGAGGATTTTCATGTAGTGCTTGTGTTTTTAACTATATAAACAGATTTCAATATTAATAATTTCAGTAATGAATATTCATCTTTCGAAATAATGGAAACATGGCAACCTCATCGACTTTCAAGGTCATTTTACAATGAGTTCAATTCAGTTTTCGGGAAAGAAAGGCTTTGGCTGTCTACTTCCCAATCTTGATGCAAAACCTTTCTCAAAAATTAATCCCTCCTTAAAATATACCGTTTCAATTCAATTAAATTTTCGTTGTTATTGTACAGATACATTTCCAAACATGAAAAAAATATTGCAAATACATTGTCATCAACTTTATCATTAACAACGTTAGGTATCATAAAAAATAAAAGGACATTCCTCTTGGCCAACATTTTTGACTAACCTTTTTCAAGAAAAAAAATTTTAACTGATGGTTACATCTGAGGTTTCAGTCTATGCAGATTTTTTTATGAGAATAACTCATCCAGAAATATAAGGTTCATTGGGACATGTCATTAGCCTTACATTTCAACCTAAAGGTACACTTTATTTTGAACTCAAAACTATTTATTAATGTATAACGTATACGTTTCGGTTAAAAATAGGCAGAACAATTGCCAATGTCAACTTCGTAACAAGCAGTGTAATTCCAATGGAAACAATAAAATTAGAATTCTTCCCTTGATTGCCCCAATTTACTATAATAAGCGGTGGTGTCTAGAGTATTGTTTGAGTATTAGCAAGCGAGGAAATGGTCGAAGCACAGCTCCCCGGCCCAATTCTGTGAAGCTATTAACTCAGCTCTATAGACATTGTTAATGTAAATGTATCTTTAGGGCATTGACAGTGACCAATTGCCTCATTCTGGATAAAAATTCATTATCCCTCGCGAAATTGGAAACTTCTAACTACTTCACCGTTCGTTTTCGAATAAATTGTTCCATTGTAGTCTTTAATTAATACTCGAGCAAATCCAATTCTAGACCGGCGTATTATTTCACGATTTAATTAATTATAATAATTAGAAGTTAGAATTGTTAATGGCTTTTGCGTCCAAGAGTGTTTTTGTACGAGATCCAATTCCATTATTAATTTTATAAGTTTAAATTGGAAATGTCGCTCCATTTCAGGAAGAATCGATGTTGGCAACAAGTTAGGAACAAGAGCTGTACGCTTTCTGTTTATCATCAGTGGTGTTTCGAATTTACATCAATCAATATTTAATGTACAAATATCATTTCACTAATACAAAAACGTATTCATATATGAATGAAGAAGAAACGAAACCATATAGTATGTAAATGTCAAAGTAGAATATGAGAACTACACGAAAATTTGTAGTGAATTATTCAAAATTGCATTGTTTTCGTTTCAATTGAACTCAATATGAGTGACGAAATTGAAGCACACACATGCCAATGCAGATTTTTGATGTTTGTTTCTTTTTATATTACCAGAAAACATATTTCAAATGAAACGCTGATGAAGTTTTTTAACATGTCATTAGAAATATTAATATTTCTAAAATAATCAACTTATTCCTAAACAAGCACTGCCACTCGACATGAGAAGAATGTTGTCGAAGAAAATGAGCTAGGTGAGCCTAGTTGGTGGAACTTGCGTCGAAATTGAAAGATTGATAATTTTTTTTTTCATGAAAGTTGGTATCTTACAATGATGAACAATTTGTAAAGTAACACTCAGTTTGTTTTTTCAACGGCATTGTTCGCAAAGTTTTGAATATTTCATTTCCTATACTTCATGAGTATTTTTCTTGTAGAACTGTTTGTACAGTATATCAAAAGACTTGCATTACATAAAATATTATCCAAAATTATATTCAATTAATTCATCCACTGAACAAGTATATAGTAGTGTTTGAATCAAGTAACGTATTCTAAAAACACATTATTGTGTGATTTTCACTAGACAGTTTTACAAAAACGCAACACGTGTTTCGTCATACAATGGCTTCCTCGTGCGTTTCTTAATGAGATTAGGACGAAACACGTGTTGCGTTTTTGTGAAACTGTCTAGTGAAATTCACACAATAAAGTATTTTTAGAATACGTTAGTTAAGGTTTTTCATCAAGTATCAGCCGATTCCATCATATATGTTAATCAAGTGTTTGTCGGTAATAGTTCGAACTGAACATTTCACCTATTTTAAAATAAAAAATTATTTATGATTATAGTATTTTTTCTTTAGATCATATTTTGGAAACAACTTAATCTCTCAAATCTCAGAAAATCGAAAAATTCACTTGAAAATTGAACTTTTGCCTTCATATAGTCAACAACGTTCAATATTGAATGATACACTTAATGTATATACTCGTAAATGCGAAATTTACTGAGTTAACACTCACTTAATCATCTCTGTTTCTCCGTAATGGTGAGACCAAGAAAGCTAAAATTTGGTATAGGTATGGGTGCTTCTTAGATCTTAGATGCGCAGTAAAAATTACCTTTTTATCACATAAAGTTAGTTTTCATCACTGCTTCTTCAAACCGGTATATTTTCGGAGGCTGAAATTTCGTTTGCAGGTTAGTTTTATGTTTCAGATGTTGAATGAAGAATGATTTTCAAATATTCCAATCAAGATGCAGTCGCGAGGGAAAATTGGCGTTTATGGATATATCTTCAATATATTCATCTTATCGGTCCATAATGTGATCAATATGTCCTCTCACAGCATGTAATTTGAATGAATATTTTCGAAATTATTACAGATTCAAAATGCAGGGACATGTCGCTCTTTTCAAATGAACCTCTAAAAAATCATGTTTGAATTGTCTATTGTGAAAAAAGGTGTGAACGTTGTATATGAATACATTCTATAGTATATTTAGTATCAGCATTGCACCCATGCGGAGCCAGGACGGATCACTAATTCCGTAATACACAAACAGAAGAAAATTGTCAATTTTGTTATTAATGTTTCCAGTGAATTATTCACAGAATGTCAGCGAAATTTTTTCATATGGTTTTAAGTGTTTGATAATTGCATAGTGTTCAATAATTAAAACTGTATAAAATGATATATACACTATTATATGAAGTTTGTATTGAAATAAAACTAACAACCTATATTTGAGCTCATTCGAAAGACGCAGTGATTCAAACCTGTTGTGGTCTTAGCCATTGATGCCAATTGTGAATTTATATTCGCTTACACGTTATAATTTCAGAAATGAAAATTTTGGGTTAGAATAGTACAAAAATAAAAAGGATATTAATTGATCAAAAAGTGAGAATACAATTTAATTCACAAGTCACAAGAGACTACGTGAACATCGAGTAGATAATTTTCAGTGTTGAAAAGATTCTGCCTCAATATACAACGAAAAAATATAGTGAATTTTTATTCAACGGGGAAACTGAAAATTTGCCATTTCTATAATTGTATGAAGCTCTAGATTACATGTGATACACTGCTTGGAACATATGGTGTGGTAATGAATATCAAGATGATCACTTGGTGATTGAACATGTGTCGAGATGTTGAAAATAACGTTTCGGTGTTGATTATAAACTTTTATTGTTTCAGAATGTAGAAGGTGAAAATTCCCATAAAGGCAAAAATGAATTGTTGTTAACTTCTCAAATAATCATTCAGAAATAGATATTTAAGGTTTGATTTCACATCAAAAGAGGGCATTCATTTGCGAAATCTTCGCTGAATACCAAATATTCAAACATGAAATTAATTCGAACCGAATATGAAATTTTACTGACTCTGTTTTCATTTCCAACAATATACAGAACAACAACATATTTTTCAACATAATATCCTCAACGAGATAGCCATCTCAAAGGAGCCATACCTTAGGTACGTAACGTAAGCAAAGTTTTTAATGAATTTTCGAGATAGGACGTGCTTAGTTGGAGTTGTTGCAAACTCCGAAGCCCTGAGGTCATCCATCAAGGCCCCCTCGGACCTCACACTAAAGACCATCCCGGGTAGTTGCCACCCTCGCAAGGGGAGAAATGGCCTCCCACCTCCCACTTCTCATCCTTCTGCTGGTCCTCTCGTATTCGGTTAGAGATACAGGGTGCAAGGGAACGTGAAGCAAGAGAGGAATACATTAAAAAGTTTTGTGAAGTATGGGACGGTCATTAATATTTCATGTAGGAAAACGATTCATTTTATGGAAATGAGGTCAATATATTGCAGGAATCTGGATTACCAGTAGATTCAGTTGAAGAGTGCTGAATGTGTCATATGTTATTTTTCATTCATATACACATTCCATATACGTCTTAGTTAATTTTGTTGTTTGTCCAATATATTGTTTATTGCAATTGGAGCATGGTATAATATAATAAATTCAGTCAAAAAGTTGGAATTTTGGAGTTGTTTTGCTATATCAATGTTTTCTTGAAAATTCTGGCCAATCTTGGCGTGATAAACGGTAGACAGGTTTAATTGTGATGTAATGAGTTATGGATATTAATTTTGTTTTGTGAAGAATTGTAATTGTCTGTAGAACTGAATAGAATCTTTTTCAATAAAGTTAAAGGATAAGACTTCTGTAGGAATAGATCATATGGAAATCACTGTTAGAGATTCATTTGTTGAAATGAATATACCTTTATTGATTATGTATGGTATATACAAGGGGTAGTTCATGAATCTAATCAAATGAATGGGTTTTCTGTACCAATTGATGATTATCATATTCAATGGAGTGCAAATGAATTAATTGTCTAAGAATGGCACACGATTTTCTTTGTTTTCACGCTTTATCGTAAACTATACATATGGATACACTACAGAGTCTTTTAGGAAATCTAAATGACAAAGTCGAGAATTCGGAAAAGTCTGGAATTCATGAAGATGTAAGGACTGCGATGCAAAATATTATGGACAGACAAAAATATATATTCAAATGAGATATAAGGAACACTTAGCACACCTAAAATGTGGAAGACCAGAAAAATCAGCAACAAGTTAACAACAACAGGCATCTAGATACTCACCAGAGTGTAGTAATTAGTAAACATATGAAGTATAGTGGACCAATACCTAATAGTATACTATGAAGCTTGTTGAAATAATATTTTAATTATCAGATTTACCTGTCTATTACATAAGGACCCATTATAAAATTATTTAAAGACACTCAAGATGCAGGTACCTAGCAGAGGTATCTATCTATAGTATAAATAAGCATAAAATTGTACGTATATTTAGTTTAATCTGACTCTTGGTGACCACTTGGTGATCGAATGGGGGCTCATTTTTACACCTATAAGTGATTCAAAACTTTTATTATCAGAAGAATAAACAGTACTTTCAAATAAAACATTATTTCAAAAAGTGTTGTTTTTTAATATTGCAGAACAAGGAGACCCGATGCCAAATTTTATCAATTGCTCCAAGGCAAATATCAAGATATACATTACTGAAAAGCGATACCACATCGAAACACGTCAGTACGTAACCATTCGAAAATTACATATTGTTAAAAAAAATTTAAATTTTGAAAGAATCTTCAATATAATATTCATTATCATACCCATATGCTTTTATAAGAATATTTTTCGAAAAATCAGATAAGGGCTCTGTTGATGAGTCTGTCGAGGCTACAGTTAGTCTCATAGATAGGCTTATGAATTTTAGGTGGGTGTAAAATTTTAAAATGATCACTCCATAATTTTTTAGTTTTTTCTGCATGGATTTGTCCATTTGATAATTGCTATTGAAGAGTTTTTTACTTATTAATTCTATTTAGATTGTGTCCATGGAGTTGCTTCTTTATTAAGAAGCCAATATACATCATTATTTTCTATTAAGTTATATGGAAGGGATACATATTGATATTTCTCCATAATAACAGTGACATTACTTTTAATTGATTTCGTAACTAATAAATTTTGGAATATTGTTTTTATATGTAAATTGTGGAAGAATAGTGAACATAATAAATGCAGATGACTCTTTAGCTTTTCCATGAAGATGATAATAAATTCTATCGAAATATTAGAATAACTTGAGTTATAAGAGTACACTTCCGGTCTGCTGTTCACCCAAAGATAATTTGTATGTATATATCTGAAGACTGTATCGAGGAGAGATGCATACAGAAAAATAAATATTTTGGAATGAAATTTCGTGACATTCATTTCCCTCAACTACCTACAAAGTGGGTTCTGGTAAATACCTGCCGGAAAACAACTACTCCACCGGCTAATATCACGTTAGATATTGAATTATATCAGACATACATTTATTCGAGTTACTTCATAGTGGTTAGTCTTTCCATAAAGTTAACCACTCCTAAACATATACCCCTTTCGAATTTACCTTTTTACCGAATTGTGTTTCAGGTTGAGTGTTTCCGGGTACATTTTGACAAATGAGCTGCATGTCTGATCGATACTTTGATTACATTCATCATAGATCATTAACAAACTTAAAAAAATTTCATCCGTATTACCCAAACGGGACATTGAGCTCACGAATTCATAAAATACTACACTTATACAAATGACAACATCGATATATCAACAACTACTTTCATTTGTTTCTGTAGTATTCCTATTGTATTAAACTATAAAGTAGTTATAAACGATACATAGAAGTTTTCATCCAATACCCTAGTTTTTATATTTTGTGTCAAAAGACAATACTAAATTTTTAAATTTAGAATTGAAATGTTTTATTTGTTTATTTATTCATGCAAAATTCTATCTTTAGTTAAAACCATGACGGAAATTAATAGTACTAATGATCTTTCTGTTACAGCTCGAAATGAAGGTCCTATAACCTGTATTTATATGTTGGACATGCGAATGTTTCATACTTTCAAAAAAACTGAAATATTTCGTGAACGTCAGTTGAGTAACTCATTATTTTGGTCTCCACCTCTAGCGCTCTTACTGAACAAAGATGTTTATCAACGATAATGTGGCCACTTTTTCAATGGGGTTGTATTGGTAACTTTATAACCATAAGAGATTATTAGAGCCGGTTATTGAGATATCATAAGAAAGGTAAACTTTGTCATTCTGATTTTTTCCACGTTATTCTCAAAATTATCAACTAATGTTACAGGTATTTTTATTCAATAGGCGATTCTCCTCAATTTGACGTAATCAGATGTCGAATCAAACGTTTCAAATTTACTTTTCTTATGATATCTCAACAACCGGCCCTGATATTATCGATTTGTATGAACTGAGGAGCTTGAAAATTCGATACCGCTCTCAAATACAATTGAAAAGATTTTATTATTCATATTTGATTATTTGGTTGGTATTCAACCCTCATTTGTTTTGTTCCTTGGGTATCCTTGGTGGTCCCCAAAAAAATTGAAATCCACGTGAAATGCACAAATATCCATGAATTTCAACTTTTTATAAAAAATTACAACTTGGGAGAAAATTAACGAAAAAAAATAATAAACCGAAATTATCTTGGTACGTCATGTTGTGGTATCTATGCATAACTTTTCACTGTGAACAACTTTTCTGAATTACATTTTCCTGAAATTTCTGAAATATGGGTACTTTACTCTTGAACAATTTTTATATTTTTTGACCTACCCTGTATGCTGTTTGCCTTGCAACCATTGTACACCTAAAATGATTTCTGAACGTGCTCCAACTTCTGGCATTATCTGTATTTTGGTTTAGCAATTAATTAAAAAATTCCACACTTAAATGGCTACATTGTATACAGGGTCTCCCATATAACACTCCGCAGAAAATACCTGGAAAATCAAAGAAAATATCCATATTTCGTGAAATCAGATGATTTTGGTGTCGAAGAGTCCTCTTATTTACGTAGAGTTCGAGAACTAAGCATCATCCATTGGGGCGTCACAACACCGACGCCAATGTTTTTGAGTCGTAACCCAGATTTTTCAATTTGTTTTTGAATTCTGCATCAAATTTTGAATTCAGCCATTCAACATACTTGTATTTACATCTGTGATGCCATTTCTTAAAGCATCTAAATTCTGTGGACGTCACATATAAACATTAAAATATCCTCACAAAAAGGAATCTAGTGAAGTAATATTTGGACATCGAGCTGGCTATGGTATTGGACTTTTATTTCCATTCTATATCTCATTATGTTATCCAAATATTGGGTAACTATTGTTTTTATCCGGAGATGCACCATCTTTTTGAATCTACATATTCAGTCGAGTTTCTATTGGTATATTCTCCAAGAGCCTCTGCAACACATGTTGGAAGAAAACCAAGAACCTCTCACTGTTGATAATTCCTTCGATAAAATGAGATCCTATCAAATAACCATCAATGATTTATTCCATTTATACAGGCTTTGTCAACAAGATGTTATTCTTTGATAATAAAGCATATTTTGATTGATTGATTGATTGATTCCGCACCAAACATTAACCCCCCACAGAGTCTAAAATCTCGTTTCTTGCATCCAAAGAGGGTTCACATCAGACCTATAATAATTTTGTTTGTATAATATACCATTACTATGGAAAGGGAATTCATCAATCGATAATATTTTCTTCAGAAACTGATCATCATCATGAATACGAATGCAATGAAGTTCAATCTTCTATCAGCATCATAGGAATATATTATAGTTATTGAAAATAAAATATTTAGATTACTAACTGGATGTAGTACTTGAATCAGATATATTTTGTATGGATAGAATTTGTTTCTTGATATAATATGTTGTATTAACGATTTCGAAACATGAATCACAATCCATGGCTACTTGTCTGGTAGAACTATGTGGTTCCAATATCATTTGAGCTAGCACTGCAACAATGTGATTCTTATCTGTAGCCGTTTTTATCTTTTTTCGCTTCCATTCATCAAAACATCAATATTTTGCGATATATATATAGCTAAGCTGTTTCTTTTGAATTCCTTCTTGCTTTGCCATAAATACATATCATATCCAACTTTTCTGCATTCAAAATTGAACCACTTAAATTTCATGAAAAACCAACACGAAACTGAATACGTTTTCGTTGAACCTGACAGGTTTTTTGACACATCAGTAAATACTTTATTGCATTTATTTTGACTTATCCACGGCCTTCTTTATAATATACAATAAACTTGATTTTTTTCATCAGTATTCAAGGAAAACTACAAGTGTGATATATGGCTGAATTCAGAATTTGATACGGAATCCAACAAAAAAAATTGAAACATCTGAGTTAACGTTAAAAAAAATGGCATCGGTATCAAGACGCCCTAACATGTCTAGTGCTAGATCTTTACGTGAATAAAAGGGCCCTTTGAAATCAAAATCATCTGCTTTCACGAAATATGGAAGTTTTTTCCCGTTCTGCACTTGGATAACTTATCCAGTGAGAAATAAGAACGGGCGGAAATTATTGAAGGGCGAAACTGACCTTTGTTAACTATTTTACAAAAATACAATTCATTATACCAACGTTCATTATCGTTGTCAATCAATATACCTATTGATTTTATATTGGGAACCTACTGTGGATTGAGGCTCTGGTTTTCGGTGTTTAAAAAAGTCTAACAGTGTAAGACAAGGTAATCTAGACTTTCAATATAAAAGTTTTACGTGTTTAGCTCTATATTAGTTTCCTCAAACGAGAATTTAAATTTGTATAGTGAAACACCTGTCACGCATTTTGATGAATCTCAAAAGTGAAAATTCCATAGTTAATTGTTTAATTGGTTTTTGAAATGTTGAGCAGTGAAACAAAATGATATTTCTTCAGAAAAATCATCTGAAAATAAATTTTCAAATAGTTATTTTCAGGAAATTTCTTGGAAAATGTTATTTTCTTCCTACGTTTTTTGCTGAATGTGGTCCGTCTTCATATTCATGATAGTGCTAGTAATATTGTTTCAAGAAAATAAGAAGAAACTTATTTTCTCATGAAATTTATAAATTATTTCAATAATAGTGAAATATTGACAATGATATAATCAGATAAAAAAGATCTGATAAACAAGGTAACCAAAAATGAAACACTCTGATCACCGGGTCCTTATTCAACGAAGAATTAGAGTGACAAAATACAAGTTATTGTGAGTGAAGTTGCATAGTTATCAATTTATAAGGCTTGGTTTATACTGCAGTACAATAGTTTTTGAAATTTTTGTAATGGAGAATAAGTACTTTTATGGTAACTTTTTATTGAAATTTACTTACAGTTCTTCTAAAGATATCATCATGCTTTACGTTTTAAAATCATCATCATAATCCAACGGCTAGGAGCTGAAGGACATATAGGTTATCCGAGTGGTGGTGTAGAGTTTTCGTGAAGCTGAACTGAAAAATATACCAATTAAAACTAATAAATCAACATAGTCTATCAAGACAAGAAAAAAATATATGATAATTTATAATCTGAAGGATTTATATATTATCGAAAAAAAAAGACGAATATCATCTCATGCACATCCAACAAGTTCTTCTCTTTTTTTTTAATTATATTTTTGATTTACAATAATTTGTAGATGATTCAGTTATGACTCGTTTCCAATAAAATGAGTATATCAATTGATAGTTGTTGTTTTTCTAAACCTTGTATTGCCTTTGGAATATTTTACTTGGACTTCCTAATTAAAAATTTCCATTTCGAGAAACTTGAAATATGAAAAATAGTAATTCAATTCTTACCATAGAAAAATTATCCTTTTTTCATGATATGTGGTGAAATCATATATAGTTTTCAATATTCATCTGTCATTCGTAAAAGGTTAGGCAAAATTTTGGCATATAACTTGTTGGCTTGCTACTTCTCTACTTATTCATGCAGATTCGAGAACTTTTGAAAAACATTTTCCGCCGATGAAAAATCTCTACTCAAATCATACATGGTATTCTCCGATCATCAGAAAATACCATATACTTATATGGCACACAAAATATCAAAGGATATCTACTACAATAGCTTCAGACGATCTCAATTGAGAACGAAAACTACAAAAATGAATTCCATGTAGAACTTAAACATTGAGACAAAACATTTAGAAGTTTGGCCCAACTCTCAATCAATAACGCTTGATTTTTTTGAGCCTTGTGTCATATTAAACTTCCATTTACGTACTAACGTTGTACGTACTAAGATGGCGGAAAGTGAGAATGATAGTACGCGAGCAATATGCGGTTTTTGCAAAAAACCAGCGGTTTCAAAAAAAGTAAACTGT
>WOGP01003990.1:0-10795 GCA_015342065.1 Leptinotarsa undecemlineata | reverse complement strand
GCCACCAATAGGTGGTTCCACTTATATCTCTATTGCGTTTACGCAGTTATTTCTATTAGGTACTTTCTTGGTTTTTATGAAGTATTCGAAATGTTCATTTCTGAGCTATTAAAACCCTTCTAATATTTGTGGCAGCCTCCCTAAAAGTTTATTAAATAGCAAATACGTTCTTATCTATTTATGAATCCATTTTTTTTTTGGAATTGTTCAGTAATCCAGTAATCCATTTAATTTGAAATATGAACAGAACATATGATTTTGATTCCAAATCATGGAAACTTTGAAATAATAATAATAATAAAACGTCTTTATTCACCTGAAGTAAGAACATACAGAATATACAAAATATATTGAGATGAATGGACGAAGTGTCAGCAAAGTTTTTTAGGATTTAGGTTAGGTTTAGGGTTTTTTGAATAAGAATTATTATATTGATTTTTTATTTGAGGAAAAAAATTGAGTGTGCCATGGATTCGAAACGCTTGAAAGGAAAAATAGGAATAGTAACCGGATCAACATACGGAATTGGTTATGCGATTGCCGAAAAACTAGCTATAGAAGGGGCAACAGTGATTGTGTGCAGCAGGCAAAAGAAACACGTTGATGAAGCAGTAAGCAAGCTTCGCGAGAAAAATTATAATGCTTTTGGTGTAGTATGTCACGTGTCTAATGCAGATGATAGAAAACATTTATTCGAGTCGGCAGAGAAGCTGGGAGGTACGTTTCTTGTTTACTTACGACACCGACAAAATTCCTTGTTCAATGACAAAATTCAAGAAAATTTTATGTCTGAACTTAATAGCAATAACTTTATTGAAGTATGTCTTTGAATACGTTATTATATTTTATTAAATTCGGATTTAAACTCAGAATTTCATTGCATTCCTACTTTGAACTCGGAATATATAAATTTTTATTTTCGAAAAACTGACTGCTATGTGTCTAGCGGTCAAGAAAATCGAAATAAGCTGGAAAATATGCGGAAAAAAATTAAGACCAGGAAAAGCCAGGAAGTATACAGAAATTTCATATGCAATAGAAAAATAAAGATGAAGTCGCGAAACAACCAAAATCACTATCCAAGATTATATAAAGAAGCAATAGAAATTCAAAAACAGGAATGATTTCCATATTATATATAAAAGAAAACACAATGAACATCAATGCAATCTGACTACCTGTCCCTATAGGTACACAAAAGAGGTCAGATAATCAAAGAAACCTAGTCACGCACACTAACAATAACATAAAACCAGAGTCAAATACGAGCATCATAGTTAATGCGGTTGAACCGACGTGAACTTCTCGGGCACTGCGAACGTTACCACATCGCTTTTGATAATGTCTAACAAAATGGTAAGTTAGGTTAGGTCCAAAGTAAGTGGGTCTATTCGACCCTCTACTGCAACCCGCAGTAGCTCACAACTATTCTCACAACTATTCTCACTTGGCCAAACAAACCCAGCTTTTTAACAAAGCCGATTAGTTTATATGGTGAGTGATCTTTCAGGTCAGAGGGTAAGAGTACGGCTCTGCCGAACTTTAAAGACCTGATTCAGACCTTTTTCGCCTCTGGTTTTGGGGAAACCTCACTTGAGCGCAAACGTTTGCTAACCTGCTCATAGGGGGTTAGCTCCCCCCCCCCCTATACGAGACATAAATTTACAGGGAGGTCCGTTGGAGTCGTGAACTTGACATCCATCTCCTCTGTAGACTAGCTCCTGCACTAAATTTACAGGAAGGTCAATTGGAATCGTAAACTCGTCATCCATCTCCTCTGTAGACTCGATTCTGAACTAAATTCACAGGGAGGTTCGTTGGAGTCATAAACTTGACATTCATTGCCTCTGTAGACTCGTTCCTGATCTAAGTTTACAGCGAGGTCAGTTGGAGTCATAAGATCGACATCCATCTCCTCTATAGATTCAGCGTCAAAAAGAATTTTCAAGTTTACTCTGTCCATGAAAGTCCCACGTGTAGCTAGAGAAAGAAGGTCAACCACGGCAGAGCCCTGCATTACCGTGACAAGGCGATACTACGACATGAGGGCGCCCGATATCTCCAAGGATCCGTAGAGACAGCTGAGGTACAGTGTCATTCATCCTCTCGGCACGAATACACATACCTTAGGAGTAAGCCATCGTTGGAATGCCATTCAGTTAGGGAATAACAAAACCACAAGTGATTCTGTCATTCCCGTATCCAGCGGGGCTACGTGGAAGCAGGCATCTGATAGTCGGTTTGCTCAACCCACACATCCCAACCCAATGCAGGCACCGAAAACGGCATGCACAGTGGTTCAGACAGTGAAAGACGAACAAGGACAGCCAACCCGCCAAGAAACCCGGACAATAGCTTTCGCTAACTGCGGTCGTGAAAGTTTATATTCTTCAAGGTATACTCCGCTCAGCAGCATTGTGGGCACTTTCGTATTCGTGCACATGCATGATTTAAGGTTGCAGTTGAGGTGAATTATCTGTTATCCATCATATATGCAACTTATTGGAACTTCTTTTTATTCTGGGGTTCGTTACTTTGGATGATTTCTGCTTCCTTGTTTTGGTGTGTTCAAACGTGCCGCATCATCTTGCTATTTATTCCGCGTTTCTAGCGTGTGTCGTTCAGATTTTATTTGGATTCTGCGACTGAAAATATACCTGAAAGATCACACTTTCAAACTCATTTTTCAACCAGAACCCCTGGGAACATCGTCTCACAGCATGAGACTTTTCTTCTCAGAACGTCGTCATATATATGAAACCGAAGGAATATTTTCGGAAAATGGAAATTGACAATACTCCACGATTTTGTTGGGTAATTATTGAGAAAATAGCCAGCATTTCAATACATCCTTGAACCTTCGTTCTGACGGAATGAATCACGGCAACCGTCTGCTAAGCGAGCAAATGTAAAATGTCATCCGTTAGGTGAATGGCAGAATATTTCGAACTTGAAATGACCTACAGGAAATCATCATGCATTCTCTAAACTGAAGGTCGTTCAAGGTCGTGTGACGTATGTCAAGGTCGTTCAAGATTGAACTCGAAACGCTCCTTCATAGTCACCTTGGGTATGATGTGTCGTGTCGGTTCAAAATTCCAAAGAAGCCGCGTAACTAGCTCGATTTTATTCGAGATCAGAGTCAATTTGTCGAAAATAAGGGGAGTGAATGAAGGTAATTTAAGGTTAGACCCAAAACACCACCTCAGTCACATTGCCTGCGTAATGTGACGTAGGTTAAAATCTTTCAAGGTCAAACTCGAGAAACCCCCAAAGTCACCTTGGCTCATAACTTACCTTACAATATACTATAAACTGATTTATGAGCTCCTGAGGTAATCATTTATGTATTTCATTAATTGTATCCGCTGTTCAAATGAATTGATTTATGAAAACTGAAACGTGGATTTCATTGATATTACAAACCGATTTATGCATTTATACTTTTCATGTACTGTGTTTTATATCTTTTTTACGTAATTCACAATTCAAATGAGTAGATTCATGAAAAACACTAACGCAGCTTTCGCTGGTACCTACTATAAACTGATTTATGCCATTCATATTATATTTTTATATTCCACTGATTGAGTTTATGGTTAGTATGAAAAATTCAATATCATAGGATTGGGACATTTTTTATAATGGAAGCTAGTATCAAAAAATATGTTTTCACTGATTTTTTTTATATCAACTATATTCATGCTTTTCTTGTATGAAAAATTTAAATATCCTTGGAAAACACAACTTACTGAAAAAAGAACTTCACAATTCGAGTTGTGTATACTAATGCCAATCTAGTAGGTTTAAGTATCATGTTTCTGTAAATAAATTTTCATGAACTCCATGAATATCTGTTCATTTAAAGAATATTTCTCACGAATTTGATTCACCGTCGACATAATGAAGATTTATTATTAATTTAAAAATTGCTTTAATTTCACCATAAATGGTTCATGATTATCATTTTGAATGTTGTTTTATTCATGAATATTTCCATAAATACAATGAATATCTGGGCATAAATGTGAATATTTGATATATCAAACATGTCTTTACCACTTACTTCAGATATGTATTCAACATATTCAATTCACGCAACTTGTTTTGTGTTGCGGGAACAAAAATTCATTCGATCGCTATTGTTCGATGAAACAGGTGACTACCCCAAATATTAAAAAATATCAAACAATGGTCACCTCTCCTTAAAAGGTAGACACTTGAATAGTTATTTTCACGTCATTGTTGAGTATTTCTGAGTATTATGAACCACAAATCATGATAAAATTCATTGAATCCAAAAAAATTCATTTAGTTTCCATTGATTTTTGATACTCAGTAACGGAAAATAATTGATAGAACTAGATCACAGCGATATATCTATTGAAATTATTGAAACTGATGTCATAATGAAAGAGATTTATGATAATTAAAATAAGATAGGATAGAAAAAAGCTTGGAAGATGGAAAAAATAATAAATATGATTCACATTTTGGGTGAATGTGACAGAAATTGTTTATTGAGTCCTAAAATAATTCTCATCATTCGAGATGACGATCTGATATGGTACGCCAGAGTTTTTCAGAAGTCCTCAAAATTCATCAGAAATCTTCAGAGTTCTTCAAAAGTCTTCATGTGGTTATAAGCAGGAGTATTTAAGCAGTCGGATTAGTTTTGCATTGGGTACCACAGTGATCGCTTCGAACCAATGGAGACTAAGGTAGGAGATTAGCATTCAACACAGTGGACAGTAAATAAATATCAGTGTGTAGATTATGACAATGCTTATTGTCCGAAATATGTTGATGGTGAATGGATACTAGGGAAAAAATATTCGCTTCGATGATAAACATACAGTCGTAGATAGTGTCGATTTCGAAATCACTTTCGATCTTTTGGAATTACAATTACACACCCTCATGATGAATAAATCACTCTGATTATTACAGAACTTGAAAACGCTGGTATAATATACCAATTTTTATATAAGCAATGCGGAAAAAATTCTTCGTCTTTCATTTCACATACAAGAAGTGTGACTTACCAGTCTAAAGCTGGCAGACTTTGAATATTTCGAAGAGCTGAATTCTCAGAACAAATGAAGTAGCTCTCCATGGCGTCTGTCATATCGCTGTTAGCCCCAAACTTTCTGAGCCATTGGCATGACTTTTCTTCTCAGGGCGTCGTATATATGAATGAATGTCATAACGATGTAATCGATGACATAAGTAGCAAGCCGCGTAACTGGCCCGAGTTGATTCGAGGTCAAAGTCACCTTGTCGAAAATATGGGGAGTGAATGAAGGTAATTCAATGTCAAACCCAAATATCAATCGCACAAAAAAAAATTGTGAGGGCCAAAATTATAGAAAATTCAATTTTGTACAACTTTGATCATCACATTTTTCTCGTAAAATCGAAAATAAACGTGATGATACAATGATAAATGTTACCCCCTTTTTTGTCGGATTTGAATCGAAAAATATCTATCATACGAAGAAATTGATATGAACCAAAATTGTAGGGAATTCAATTCTATACAGCTTTGTTGAAAACATTTTTTTTCGTGAAATTGAAAATAAACGTTATAATACAATGGAAAGATGTTACACTTTCTTTTTCTCGGGATTCGGGACAATCAAAAAATATCGATCATACGAAAAAATTGATAGATACCAAAATTTCCAATTTCCATTTTCCGACGATTTTCTCCTTTAACTACTTCTTTAGTACTAGTACAACTACTACTGTTTGTATGAATTATGTAGCCCTGAAAAGGGATGTTGTTTTATTGGCCAGAAGGCCAATTGTAAGTGTGTCACAGGTTAGACATTATTGCGTATTATGTATGCAAGTTTAGACTTGTGAAATTTGTAAGCAGCCCCTCACACGCCTCACACCAATTCTGATCCATCTGCATTATAGAGACCGTATCATGGGTGTTTATATGTTGATACCAGCCAGCGTTAATGTTTCGTAGCGAGTACCAACATAACTTTTGGATACCGTCATTGATAGTTCTGATTCGTACGTGTGCATCTGTTACACAATACAGATCCAGTCGATCTTCCAATGTGTCGGTGACATTGAGCTATCGGAGGCTGATCATTAAGGCACCATCATCTTCAGATGAATCCGCCACAATACGTTCATCACTCAGGTCACCCTCATCATTTACGATGTCTCCTTACACATCAATGTCGAATCCTTAAATCTTCGAAATAGCCGCGTGAATCAATGAAGGTCATTCAATGTCACATCCAAAACACTACCTCGAAGTCCTCTTGTCTGCGTCGTTGACGTAGGTCATGGTCGTTCAAGGTTAACCTCGAAACGCCCCCCAATGTCACCTTGGGTACGTTGTATCGTGTAGATTCAAAACTTCAAGCCGCGTAACTTGAGTTCATTAGAGGTTGAAGTCACCTTATCGAAAATATGTGGAGGGAATGAAGGTCATTCAAGGTTAAATCCAAAACACCACGTCAAAGTCACCTACTCTTCGGCTACTTCGTGTGATGTATATAGAGGTCATTGTCAGAAAGCAGTCCAAAAGATTTCGTCCATGCGGCTGAAGGTCGTTCAGGGTCGTAATCTTAAATATTCGAAATAATATTCAATGCTCGCGATATCAAACTGACTCATCTGAGTGATTGGCCCCTCTTTTATATGTTCACTTCAAAAGTGGGGAAAGGAAAGAAAATACATGAGCGCCCTCAAATTAAGTTCAGCATATGATATTGCAGAACGTCGTTCAAAGTCGAATCCTCGAATCTTCGAAATAGCCGCGTGGATCAATGAAGGTCGTTCGAAGTTAAACCAAAAAATACTACTCCAAAGTCACCTTGCCTGCATCGTGTGACGTGGGTCAGGCTCGAGTTCATTCGAAGTTAAAGTCACTTTGTCGAAAATACGGGAAGAGACTGGAGATCATTCAAGGTTAAATCCAAAACTCTACCTCAAAGTCACCTTGTCTGCGTCGTGTGACGTATGTCAAAGTCGTTCAAGGTCAAACTCGAAACAACACTTCAAAGTCACCTTGGCTTTCAAGGTCAAAACCATCGTTCAAACTCATCTTGCTTACATTGGGTCGTGTAGGTTAAAAACTGGCTCGAGTGCATTCGAGGTCAAAGTCTCCTTGTCAAAAATGTAGGGAGGAATGTAGGTCATTCAAGGTTAAACCCAAAACATTACCTCAAAATCACCTTGCCTGCATCGTATGACGTAAGTTAAGGTCGTCCAAAGTCAAACTCGAAACACCACCTCAAAGTCACCTTGGCTACGTTGGGTGACATATATAGAGGTAATTTCAAGGTTAAAAATGGTGGGGAGAGATTCTTGAAATCGGCATAAACCAACTACTCACCGTGTATCGTTTGAAATAATCATTATAGTCTTTACGATCGGTGGTTTGGTCTTCGAAAGGATGTCGCAAATTATGTAGCAGGATCTAATATTTTTTTCTATCAGCTTTTTTCGGTATATATTTGAAAGATATTTCTCTTGATGTACCCCAGTTGCTTATAAATTTTTTCTTCATTGTTGAAACAAAGAAATCTCGTGGATGGATGGTGATTGCACTTAAGAGTAGGCGTTCATAGATGTGAAAGTGAGATAGATCGATAAGAAGTGGAAAACAAGACAGTATCAACACACTGGATGGTATCTAAGTGGCAGTTTTATAATATTTCATAGGAAGACATTCATTAGCTATCACGCTCTCTGGTCAAATAATCTCAAAAGTATAAAATTGATAAATATCAAAATCAATTTATAAGTGGAAGTAATAGTTTACTGAATAGATAGAAGTTTACTTACAGAAATTCCGGCAGTTCTGAATTTTTGGTATGCGGTCTAAGATGTTAGTAAGTGCTTGAAACGCAATTCTATTCCATATGCGCACTGTGCCATCTTCAAAAAATCAGGGGAAATACTTTTTTCAGACTTTCGCTTATATACTCGTTTCTTCTATTTGGAGCTTTTTAGCCATGAAAGAGATTCACCAAAGTTGAAGAAAATGGTATTTCATGCAATTCACATTCATGAACTTTGTTACTAAGATTTGTAGCTTCGTAGATATGTACTTTTTGAAGTAATGAAAAATCCTACTTTTCGGAAATATTTTACAAAATGATAACGAGTTAGTCCTATCCTAAGAGTAGTTAGATGCAGAAGACGATTCGGAGATCTCTGGCAAAATTCCTACCATAAAAAGGTGATTTCACCTGACTGCATCTCAAAACTCTAAATTGCATGAATCAACTTCACGTTAGTTGTGGAAAAATATAAATATATAAAGTATATGAAATAAGTGAGTAAATCATTTCTGGACTTATTTTATAATATGAGGGAACTGAATTTTAGCTGTTCTGCAAAACGTACATTGATTTGTATTCAATTACTGAATACTTTCATCAAATGTTTTTTTTATTGAAGCCAGTCAATAATGTCCGTTTTTCTCTACGTATTGGTTGAATTTTTTCTAACCTTTCTAAAGGATCGTCGATCCTTTTCTACCTACCGTCATGCTGTTTGCTATTTTGGAACGTTTCAGAATGATTCCATATCGGGTTGAGGTTCTCAGCTTTTTCTCTTTTGTTGAAATTATCCGTGTGTATCCGGTTGGAGGTTGAGTTTCGTGTTTTCAAACATAATCCTGTTGTTTTCTTCACTGAGTGCATGCTCCGCCACAGCCGACTTGTTCGTTTGGCCTAGTCTGCAGTTTCTTTCGTGCTCCTTCAGCCTATGGATCTTTTGGTGATAGTGAATCTCTTTTGTCTTTAATAGACCTGAGGCTACATTGTACCTTCTTGGTGGATTTGAAAACCGTTTCAATGTTGTGTTTCCCCAAGAGTTTTCCAATTATGTCTATGTTCCTAAGAAAATATGGTAGATACGCACCTTCAAGCATCTGAGCCTCCCACGGTTTAAAACGGATAGACTCAAATGCACTTGTGCTGGAATACTTCAAATACAGTTCTTCAAAATCTTCCTTCTATTACCGATTGCAGTTGGAAGATACAGGAGAGGCATCTGCGTAACATAATGTCCTTGAACGAAACTATAACACAAAAAATGTCTGGAAGTCATTTCTTGCAATTGATAGTCTGGTTGTAGGTTTTTTTTGGGATTATACCATTTACTTTTTGCCAAACGCTACTCACTCCACAGGATGAGTAAGTATCTCCATTGGAAATGGCTCTAGCCAAATTTGAGCATACCAAACTCGGACGCGTTTCGTATCCAATGTGTGATAGATTATAGGGCAGCCAACAGGCCTTTCAGGCTAACAGTGCGGCAAAAAGCCGCGGTCGGTAGCCAGGCGGTTCGACTTGGGTGCTTTGTTCACTTACTCGAATTGAGTGCCATGTTGGTCGGTGGTTCGAACCCCAGTTTGAACGATCGGTTTTCACTTGCTATCGTCCAACCCGTGTTAGGAATCACACGTTAAAAGGTAAGACCTCATTAATCCTCAGCTCACGCAAATTTCGACTTCTGAGGGTTGTCGTTCGTGGGGCTGCGACAGCTGTTTAGCGGAAAAACTGATTTGAAATTACGACGTATCCATCATACTTTGAGTCAAAGCGTGCTGCTGACCACCTAACAGCGCTGCCTGGATACGAATACTAAGGACTGCTAAAAGGTCACTAGTGAAGCGAGCGCGAAGTATCGTGAAAAACCTCAGGTACCTCGAGAAACCTTCTCATTCCAAGAGCCTCCACGTGTTGTGAATAATCAGCCCACCGTCGACCAGGTGGAATCCTTTTGAAAGGATATCTATGAACGCCCCCAACCACTCAATTTAGACATTTCAGTTCTAGAGCGGTTCGAGGCTCCCAGCGCAGAGCGCCTGTCCTTCGTTTTCCTCAGGTCAAGTGTGCTAAAGGGGTTCATCATGACCTGCCAGGATGGTGTATTCAACATCTTAGTCTACCGCAGTCGCGTTATGGGTATAAGCATTTCTGACACATAATACATATTAACATCATCAAAATAGCCAAGTCGAAGAATCAGCTACCACGATTCCCTCCCACTCCGCAGGCCTCCTATTGATCATAATGGCATTACGCCGTCACATCTCGCAACACTTCCCCTTGCAAGTGAGACATCGACAGTGGTCGACCTCGATGTCCGAATTGAATTGATGTCTTGTATCCAGCGTCCGGTGTCTGTAGTTTCTTTGGTAACTGGCCCTGCAACCTAAAAAGTACACAAAAGTACAAGTCCTGCAAATACACAAAATCTTAGACTTGAAACTAGGTTTTCAGGCATCCATCTCACGATCATAGGTGGAATATTGTAAACATAAGGTGAATGTTTGAATTTCGCGGGATACGTACTTTCGATATGGGATTTTTTCAATTTTTTATGTTGGTACATTCGCCTTGAACATATTTTCAGAGATTCTGCTGTTCAGTCTGTTTATTTTGTTGTCGAGAGGTTCGAAAGTTAGAAATGTTTTGCGTGTTCAGTGATTTTCTTCTATCGAATATAACGGATGAAAGAATTTGCATAGAATTTTGTGTAAAAAATTTAACTAAGTGAGAAATAAAGTTTTTGGCTTTCTACTACTCCATCTTAATACAAAAAAAAGAATGAAGGAATCTTCTGAAGAAAGGAACGAAGTAATCAATTTGAAAATAAGTAACTCTATACATGGATATGTAGATCATGCAAAGAAGTAACTTTCAGACACAAACCGAAAGAAAGTCCTCCTGAAACAGCTACTTTCATATAAACATTGAATTACACGAAAGAAAAAAATTCTTTCGAAACAAATACTTCTATATGAACACTG
>WOGP01003989.1:0-14540 GCA_015342065.1 Leptinotarsa undecemlineata | reverse complement strand
GAATTTATTGACGGATCACCCTGTAGCGCTTTTGAATACTTAATGAGATTTTATTACTCTACACTCTTTTGAAATAGACTATAGTAGGGTACTGGTGCATGTCTGAACTCAATTTGAATTTGTCCATATTTTGTTTAACATATAATAGCATTTCATATATATAAATCGATGGAAATGTAAGAATTCTACTGTTTCTAAAGTAATTTTTACATGTTTCATTATGTGGAAGATTGTATACGAGTCGAATAATTTTTTTTGCAATATAAATACTCTAGAAGCATCGACTGCAATCCCCCAAAGCAATACATTGTATGAGATATGACAATAAGCTATGGTATAGTAAACACTGAGTAATTGTTCTGCAGAAAGAATATTCTTTAGCTGTATAACAGCATTGTAACTACTACGTAACTTTTTAATACATAATTAATGTGGGTCTTCCAGTTCATGTCTTCATTGAGATATACTCCCAAAAACTTTGTGAATTCTGAAAACTCAATATTGGGAGAGGTGTTTAGTGGCTCATAGGCCATCACTCTATTGGAAAATTTTCGCAGTTGATAATTAAAAAATTCCTAACACACCAGTACTTTAATTCTTCATTCAAAATTTGGAGTTTATCCTCCAGTTCTTCGAGAGAGTTGGCCCCCGTAGCTATTGTCGTGTCATGTCATTTATATATTACAGGAAAATCAACGGCCCCAATATGGAACCCTGAGGAACACCTAGTTCCATTTCTTTTAGAGAAGATTTACATCCTGCGATATTCACCAATATTTTTTTATCTTTCAAATATGAGGACAGCCATTACAAAAAATTACCACGGAATCCAATACTCTCTAATTTAGATAAAGTAACATTTGTACTTATTGAATCAAAAGCCTTTGATAGATCGAAGAAAAGTGCGCCCACGTACTTTTTTTGATCCAGCGAGGAATATATGAAATTGGAAAGTGAAACAGCCACACTCTCCGTCGGTGGAAGGAAACCATTTCGGTAATAATTTTATATTTATCCAGAAAGGAAAGCATTTTACTGTGGATACATTTCTCAACAATTTTTCTGATGACTGACAGTACCGTAATGGGTCTGTAATTTTCAACTAGATGGGGGTCACCCTTTCTGAAAATAGGGGTAATAACACCGATTTTTAAATATCCCGGAAAGTTGATATTTTAATTTTCATTATTTCACTGTGTTGCATACCTATTTTATATGTTTTTTCGTTTCTCATTTTGATCTTTAATATTATTTGTACTTTTAACTGAACTATCCTATGTCATGTACATAGATGATCTATAAGGATTAATGAACATATCTATCTATCTAGCTATCTATCTAGCTATCTATCTAGCTATCTATCTAGCTATATATCTAGCTATCTATCATATTGATTCATCGAGTATATGAGAACTGTTAGAGAACCTGGTTACATTTTCCCAATCCGCGTAACATAAATATAACGTGCCAATTAGCCATTACATAAAAATTACTAGTTTCGAACATTCCACAAAGTAATCGTCAGTAATGCGAATCCTCCTCCTAGCGTCAACGAAGATTATCTCCAAACATATATCAAGGCGATAACTCCCCATCTAGCCACGAATAAAACCCACCATGACATTATTAAAATCTTTCATTACGGAGTACATCAATTCCATCAGAAATAAAATCTTGCAGATATTAATTACCGAAGATCACGTCACAAAGTTGTTAAATTCGAGCGGTCGTAAGGTAAATTAATTTTAGTATACGTTTTACGATTACAACGAAGAAATGAAGAGGTGTCAGAGAATATATCTGCGAGGGTATATCGTGAAAGATTAAGTGCAAGATTGATGGAGGAAAATAATATATACGTGCGTCTTATCGAATAACTAGGAGCACCGGATGTCACTGGCCTAGCCTACGCTTCTAGACTAAGAGTTCTGATCGCCTCAAAGAGAACTTCATTTCTTCATGTGCTACATAAGTGGCATACTCACAGAGCAGGGTTTACTTATGAAAGGTCCGCTTGTCTCGAATTTTCAATATGTTGTCTAGGATAGTTTGTAAATGTTTAAAATGTTTAAAATTCTCTCTCCTCCGAGCAAATCGTCATTTTGAAAAACCCGCAAAAAATGAGAAATTTGTCAAACTTCAGGACGCTTTACGTCAGTTTTAGTCTAATCTAATTGCTAATAAAAATCATGTTTCAAAATTAATGGAAATTTTGTCAGTGGATGGGTATTCGTGGAATTGCACCCTTGTTTTATCTATATAATATAGCACAAATTATCGAAGGGTTGATAAGAATAAACCTGTGAACTCCGAAGAAAGTCTGTATTCTATCAGACCATCAATGTGGTTTTATAGAGGAAAAAGTTACTGAAGATGTTATACATAAAGTGCTATAAAAAGTGTCCTCATAATTCCCATAATTAGCATATTTTCAGACCTCTCTAAAGCCTGCGTATACGGTATGTTATGAAAAAACACTGGAAAAACTACAAAACCACTTTTGATCACAGGTTATTATAGACTGTAAACAACGTTAAGTTTCAATTGTGCCAAGAACATTCATCAGAATTCAGACTGACCATTTACAATGTATTTGTCAAAATATAACATTTTTGAAAGAAGTTTATTAGAGGAGAAAACATTCATCAAAATTATTTTGGTTATTTTTGCCTTCCACAATCTTTAACAATTATGAAAATTGTAATTTTGTTCTCAGAAAACAAAGCAATGACATCGTGCTCAATATTGACGATGATATGATATGATATGATTCATCCTGATAGTTGTTTCCCAAACATAGGAAAATAAATCGTTCCAAAATTAGCATTCCGACAAATTTCTAGGAAGTGCGATTCTCAAATGTTATCTCCGAAACTATAAATCCGATATAGAACCAATGTTGAGGAATAAGACATTTCATTCTCTGCAACATTAGGCAGTTTTCTACTATAGCTGAAATGGATGAAAAGGAAAATATGATTGAAAAACTGAAAAAAATTACAATTCTTTCAGTTTCTTCGAGATTGCGACAAGCTCATAAGCGAGAGAATTTGGAATTTGAATTTACTTACTAATCGTCCTAGAGAAGACATAAAAAATGTGGAACTACCGGACCTATTGTAAGTGAACTTTTCCTCTTTGGGTCTCTATTCGACTATTCGATAGTAAATGGGGCTATTATACTAACTTTTTCTTTCATGACCAGGAACGAATGATAATTCATTGAAAAAAGTTATCTATTATCTATCCATTAGTACTTCGCTTTTGAAAATCGTTTACTGTTTTTCGAAAAATGTACTTTCATGAATAAAAACCGAACGTATTAATATACATTTTAGATATATTGATATACATTTTAGAATTGATTTTCTTCGGAGAAACTGAATATCATTTTGGAATTTAGAAGAACAATTCTTTCAGGCCAGTCTCAATTCCCTACGCTGTAGGTCAATGGACTAACACCTGTCAGAAAACGGTATCCGACTTCTCTTAAAAGTTCTGCACTGACACCTGTGGGACATAATCCAACACCCTGGGGAGTTATTACCTACTGTGTTGTATAGATATACAAGGGCTGACATTCCTAATTATTTCAGTTCATTTTATTCGTTTCAAAATGTCCTCATAAGATCAAACCGTAGTAACGATAGTTACAAATACAGGTGGTATAAAAATATAGAAAGCTTTATTTCTCATTATTCATGCGAGATATTCAATAATACTGAACAGAGTATAAATATGAATAAAAGTGACCACATTTATTCATATTTATATTAACATCTAGAGAATTTAAAATATGAACTTCTATGAATGAAACAAGAAAATAAACTCTTTATGCATGATTTACTGAACAATTTCCAAATTTTATATTTGCGAAAAGTCTCAAGTAATAATTGTTCAGAGTTAATAAAGATCTCCAATAATAATTCCTCTAAAATATCGTGTGCAGTAATTTAGAATTGAATAAAACCACAATTATACCGCTGGAAAGTTTTATTCAATGTTGAATATTTTCATAATAGACTGATTTGCTTTCCATTGAATTTATTTTTTATCTAGTACCTTTTCGGCTTTTTAGTTCTTTCTAGTGTTTTAGCAACGAGAGTGGGATTATTGAAGTAGCAACAACACTTGTTGTAGAAACATGATTCGGTTATATGATAACGCGCAACTAAAAATTGCATTTAACGTTTAACATTGAAAAATTAACGTGCAACTGCCAATTGATTTTTTTTTTCAAAAAATATCATAGCTATACTCATATAAAACTCAAAGACTTTTGTCATTTCATCAAAACATCACATATTTCAAACCACATTCCGTCAAGTTCAACGTTTGCAAGGCGACATTCTCTATAGTGAGAGTTCATCAAAATTTCATAGGAATGATTGATATCACCTATTATCAAATGAAACCGCACTTCCTTCAGGTAGACAAATTATGCTCAGCTCATTTTATGTAATCTTGGGGATAAACGAAATCTTTTCATTTTCAAAACACTTTTCGGTAACAAAAAGACATGATGAAGCACATAATTATTCCAAGGAACGGTATCGTTTGCTTCTATTCAAATAGGATGCAATAAATCCCCAGAAATTTCAAATAAGAAGTTCTTTTATCTCTACCGTTGTTTATTGCTACCTGCCAATCGAATGACGAAATATTTATGCAAAACAGTTATTAGAAGCACTTCCGAAATAAAAAATGACCAGGCCGACTTATAGTTTTCAAAAATTACCCAATCGCACCGCACATTAGAATGGACGTATAAATGTGTTAGTTGAAGGCAGTTAGATACAGTGGTAGACACAATGTGAGAACAAATTCAGCCGACTGTCATGATATGAAAAATAAATATAGTTTAAAAAACTAAAAAACACGCTTTTAAAAAACATCGAACTAAAAAGTTGAAAATATTTTTTTTAAATAAGCTTAAAACAATAACGAACGAAAAATACTAGTATTATTGTGAAAAAAGCGACAGGCGCTTGATATACAAAAAATATGGCACAAAGCGCCCATGCCTTTTTTCACAACAATACTAATATTTTTCGTTCGTTATTGTTTCAAGCTTATTTCAAAACAATTATTTTCAACTATTTAGTTCCATGTTTTTTAAAAGCGTATTTTATATGAATTGAAGGGGTTATATTTTTAGGAGTGAATAATTTTTGGGAAAGAAAATTTTTGGCTTTCTACTACTTTTAATTGAATTATTTTCAAATTGATTACTTCCTTCCTTTTTTTTTTTTTTGGTTTTTTGGAAGATTCCCTTATCCTTTTTTTGTATCAAGATGGAGTCGTGTTTTGTAGTTTTTAAATTATATTTATTTTTCATTTTTTATTTTCGTAGGCTATAAAAGCGTGTTTTTTAATCTTTTCAAACTATATTTATTTTATGTAAACATTGGGATCAATCAGCCGTATATTTTTTAGAAAAATGACCATTGATATTTTCGTACAGCGCCATCTGCCCGCGAATAGATCAAGCAATAATGTCGATATATCAGGCAGGTTACGTACAGGGCCATCTGTCGGGGAATAGATCAAGCAATAATGTCCGTAATTCTGTCAAATACAGATCTCGAGCTTGAGAGTTACAAACATACATACAGGTGAAGCTAATATAAAGTGCGTATTCGGTAGGCAGTCAATGTGAGCCATTGAAGGCAGCGGTCAGTTCTATTGGCTGGATATAAGAGAAAAATGTAATTTTTAGTTTGAAGGTGGTTGACAATGTTTAGTGGTGTATTTCATCAGTTCGGACTTCCATTGTCTACTGTATTATAAAATTATTTAAAAAAAAAACTGAAATTACCAAGAAATAACCTAACAACAACCAAAATTAGCTTATAATGATATTTCAATTTTATTTTTTTTTGTTGTTGTTTGGTTTTAGGTTATTTTTTGTAATTTCAGTTTTTTGTTCAAATAAAATTGTTATTTTCGGTTAATCTTTTCAATATTTTTCAGGAATTTGAAATCATTAAATAATATATTAGACAATGGAAGTCCGAACTGATGAAAAAATGTCCTTGTTCTAGCAGTTTGAGAAAGGCTCCACAAATTTTTTGAAAGTCGCCAAAATGGCTATCGAATTATTGTAGAAGCTATTTGAATGCGATACAGACAATAACTACATGAAACAGTTACGTCATAACCAAAAAATTTGCCGATACCAACCACTAAAAACTTGCAGAAATATGACGTATTCAAAATACTGATTCGGCCTATCATTCATAAAACGCACTGTAGTTTAACATTTTTCGACAGGTTACACAGTTCAAATGGACATTTGGTATACTAATGGTTGCGCTAGAGTTTGGAGTTTGGAAATTTCCCCTGGAAGAATAAAAATCCAATTAGGTCTTATGCAAATGAGTAAACAAGGGAAATAACATTTATTGAAGGATATACGACTAATTAACAAAGATCAGAACATCTGGCACACATGTCAATACTAAAAAGGGGCACAGAAAGCACCTGAAACATGTGACAAAATACGAAGTCTTCTCGTGGCAAATTGACAAATGATAGTATGTGCGTTTTTACTTCGATGAGATTTGAAAAAAATGCTAGTAATGAAAGAAGCAGTGCTGAATCTGGCATTCTATCAGTGCTCCAATAGATCTACGACATGTTTCAAATATTTTCAACTGAAGATTGTGATTATTTAGGGGTTTTTCCAACTTAGCTCAGCTCGACTATTATGCAATTATCAGAAATCAGAAGTAAGCCTTAAAACCCCTGACAGAGGTAGGTAAATCGATAAATTAGCAATATTTTGGAAATTTATTATAATTGTCAAGGCACATATAGAACACAGAGTGAACATTTTGTTTTGGTATGTTTCCCGGTTTTGCCGTAGTCTTCTTTGCCACCATTGTATCAACTGGTATAGTCGAAGTAAATGGTATTGTGCACTCTTAAAGTTGGCGGAACTCTCAAAGGCCAAAAAAACCAATACATAGCCGGCAGCAAACTAGTCCATGTGGACTCTGTAGACTTGATGGTTCGCTTTGGATAATTTCCACTAACCGAGTTTTATGATTGGTTGAGGAGTCATACAATTAAATTTGAAGTCATGTTACGGTGACGAATAGAAATTGGGAATGTGGGAATGGGTATCGCCGTCGTGTACAGTTCAGGAACTGAAGGCGATTTGAGTGTTGAAATTCGATATTGGTGAAGTTATAATTACTAAAAATTGTTATCTGTTCAAAATGTCTCGTCCCTCCAGTGTAGTGATTCCCATAGCGATGGTGAAAGAAATACCAGTGAATAAGATTCGGATGCATTTGAATATTGAAAAACCCAGAGAGTATATTTGAATGTATATAAGAATCTATATCTCGCGTTTGATTTCCAGAAAAATAAACTATTACAAGCAACATCAGATTTGAGCGAAATTCCTTTCTCAACTGTACGTGAAATAGTCAAACACAAACCTAATGAACGCAAGACGCGATGTGATACAGGATTAACAAAACTTTTAGATGTTCCTCTAATACATTCATTGAAAAAAACAATATATGACTCATAAAAGCAATGACATTCCTACAACTGAATTCAAAAGGGAGAAATTGAATACTTGGATAATTTGGGTAAAGAAGACTGTTGGAAAAGAATTGGAAAAGTAATTTAAGTTGAAAAATATAGTTATTGTGATTCTTTTATGATAAGAAATGATTATTGAATAACGAAATTAGTTAGCTTCTTTGTAACCAAAGAAGACAACGGCAAAACTAGGAAACCAACAAAATCATTGACGCCAGCCGTGAAAGCATACACTGTGAGGTGTGAGTAATTGGAATAAGTTGTTCATAATCACTCTTATGATTCTATGAAAATATCTGAAGTCGTAGTATCATTAGATTAGTGAGTAATCCAGAGTTGGACAAAGACCTTGAAAATTTATTTTTCAACAACCTGACGTCAACCTCGTCAACAAAGACGAGACATATAGAAAAAAATGATCATTGAACTTTGTTTCCGAAAATAACAATGATGATAGTACTCCAAAGTTTGCATCGAATAAGTTAATATAGGTTATTCATGATATACCAATATCAATGATGATGAAGCAACTGGTATGTAGTTATGTGGAAGATTTTTTCTGGGGATAAACTAACACTAAAAAGCAGTTTTCAAACAAGAAAGAAAAATTCCTTTTTTTGCGAGACAGACTAACTTTTGGAAGAAATTTGTCACTTCGACGGGTTTTGAATGGAGGTGATATTGTTATTGATATCACCTATAACTTGTCAATTGTTTTACAAATAATTATACACTTTCAAACAAATATCTTTCTAACGACCTCGCTAAAATTCCAAATATCTATATCAAAAAAGAAAATCCGGTTCTCCCTTCGATAACCACATATTTATTTGGCGAAAGTGTTGACAATAGAAGCGAACATCACCAGCATGAGAGCAGTGTCTCGCACGGAGCACAGCGGTTGTTAAATGTCCATTAAACCACTTCACGTCCTATTAGCAGAACTCATTCTCTTTTAGTTTCATCTTACTTATTGATACTGAGACAAGGTTGTGAAACTCATAATTATTTTATTCGCACGCGAACCGTTCTGAAACAGAGACGGTTGCAGCTAAATGTTGACAACCGGATTTCAAGTCGGGAGTCGGAGTAAAAATAAAAAAATTCCAATGATGAATTTTCGAAATCGAAATGATAAAGAAACTGTCCTCTGTCAATCAAATGAATGAATATATTCAGGCCTTTGATAAAAAAATGGTGGATATGAATATTTGAAATACTCAAAACAGTTATCACTTTCAGAAATTGTATTTTCAAAATAAACTCTTAGCAAAAATGTGTAAATTATGTATAGAACTTTCTTTCATATTTCAGATGCAAACTGGGTATATAAAACCATGTATAAAGATGGGAAAGTAGACAGCCATAAAGCTTTCTTTCAAAAAACTAATATATCCTAGAAGATTCTACCCATTCACTTTGAACGTATTTCTTAGTTTTGACACATGAAGTGAAACTTTTCATTATTGTTTAAACGTGACGCCTTACTTTCCGTTACTATTTTAGAAAAATTTCAACTTTTGATTCCTAATTGAAAAAGTGGATTTATTTCTTCGCGAATTACGAAGAACTGAACCACATATGTTTATCGTTTGATTTTAAAATGATTTGTAACAATGTTTATCTTTTTAACTAAATATTTCAGGCAAAATCTCTTTTCTTAAGGACAAAACACAAGCAGTACATGAAAACTCTAAGGCACTCTAAGAGCTGTGCCTGTGCGGAAGTAGCGGTTCATGATGGATTCGAATTGCTGGAGATTAAATTTATTTGGAAAAACGTTCTCAGGAAGTTTATTCCACATAAACATAGTTCTCCAAATGAAAGAGTCCTTTAACAGAAATTTGAGGAGCTCACCGAGTTGAACCTCAAAAAGATGAGTAGCCACAGTCCGTCGCGTATTACTGATATGTATCGCTCTTGGTGGAATTAAATGTCCCAAGTCACTTGAACATTACCCTTGAAAGTATCTATAGAAGAGAAGTTTGCAAGTGATGGTCTTGTCTCCAATCAGGTGGATTGCTCTTTTCTAAAGAGCAATCCACCACAATCATGTCCAGCGACATGATTGTGCCAAGTCATATTGTTCTACATTTTAAACCCCAAAAAAGTTATCGAAGCAGAGAGAGGAATTGTCTGTCCCGACATTCTTATACTAAGCGAAAAAAAGGTAAACACCTATTTATATTGAAAATATTTTAATAATTCTTTACTTACATTCTTGATAGATAATAGCAAACAAAAGAGTGAGTTTTAAGAGAAATTGGATGATCGTGAAACCAGTGAAGTTCAGTAATATGTTGCAGATCCTCGATGTCTTATACAGTCGTGGATACGTCTGAGCATTGTCCTGACAAGGTGGTCTATAGCCTGTTGGGGTATGTCATTCCACCCCACTTCTAAGTCATGTATAAGTGCTGCCAAAGTCTATAGGAGCTGTTGTGAATCCATGAAGTCTGAGGTTACTCTAGCCATATGCCGTCTAGCGTTGAAATATGGGGTTCTCGATGGTTTCAAGATATGGAAGGACATGAGGCTCCACGAATTCGTGACTGTAACGAAGAGCTGCCATGTTGCCTCTAATAAAAACTAAATGTATCCTGCTACCATATACAATGTAATCCCATACCATTAAACCAACAGTATGGTGAACATGCCTTTCTACATCAAACTGGGGATCTCGTCTTTCACCACGACGCCGTCTTACTCTTGCTCGTCCATCGTGCATAGCCAAACAAAAGCGAGATTCATCGCTGAAAACTAAGCGGTTGCACTATTGGTGTCGATTTATTCTGTCTCTGTACCACTGCAATCAGTTGCGTCGATGGTCGAGAGTCCATTGGGGATGGTAAAAGAAAGTCCGAAACTTCGTCTTCTCTCAAAACCACAAAGTTGAAGAATACGACGAAGTCTTCACACTCGAGGCATAGTGTTAACAATACGAAACACTTTACAACAAATTATTTAACAGTTAAAGCACAAATAAGAATAAAAACTGAAGAAATGGTAAATTCTCACACAAAAAAGCAGTTATCAAACTGGTCAGAATAGCTTCCGATACGGCTGAAATTTTACTGGCTTTTTACTGCACTCCACATCCATAACAATGCAAAACATTATTGAAATATTTTCAATATAAATGGGCGTTTACCTTTCTTTGTCACTTAGTATATATCCGGTTCGGAGACATATATTTTTTGGAGAAAACCGATATCTAGGTTTTCGTGGCACGAACTTTTAGTGGTCTGAAAGTTTCACCATAACTTTTACCACAACAAAAAGACATTATATCAATACATTGGAAAAGAACGGTTTTGGCTTTCTACTTCTCTATCTTCATACAAAAATGTGAAACACTGAAAAAAAAACCTGAAACAACTACCTTAATACATAAATCTCAAAAAATGAAGTGTAAGATAGTGGCCATCATCGACCTAAAGTCGATGATATTCCTTAATTCAAAATCGGAACTCTTTGAGAGTATTTCATTCCTCTTCCTGAGTTGGAGCGAACAACAAAATGGCACTCCATCTAGTGGACGAGGTACTAACCAACTGTATATCCGAAATTTTCCTCTGCATGAGGAAGAATATCTTTCTATCAGTCAGTGGGCTATGCTTGAAGGACGACTATTTCAGTTGTATTGCCAATTGCATATGAGGTAAATTTTCTGTGAAAATTCCTGCACTGACGCCTGTCGGATATAATCCAACGCCCTTCATGGTATTAGCCAGGAGAGTAGTTGTTTTCTGATAGGCGTCAATCCATTCAACCAACTATGTAGGCAACTATGTATGCAAGCATAGCCCACTGACAAATGAGAAATCATTAATATGTACATTGCATTACACGAAAGAAAAAGTACTTTGGAAACAATCAGATATCATTAACAGTACTGCTACACAATGTAGTACCTACGTGAAAAAGGTAAATGTCACTTACATGAAACACTGAAAATCTCAAATCATTCATAACGAATGTTTGGAGTACAAACTGAATCGAAAAAAGTGTTTTCTGTAAAATTCAATGTTCATATGAAAGTAGTTGTTTCAGAAGGACTTTTTTTTCAGTGTAATTCAATGATCATATGAAAGAAGTTGTTTCGAGAGGTTTTTTCACAATTTCTGTCTGAAAGTTACTTCTTTGCATGATTCACACATTTTTGTAAACATTTTATTCTGATTTATTCCTTCCTTTGTTTTGGAAGTTTCCCACATTTCTGCAGATGAAAAAGTAGAGACCCAAAAGCCTTATTTCCCAAAAGTTATTCCCTTTCAAAAATATACTTCTTTCAATTCAAATGAAATACTTTTTTGATTGTATTTGAGAGTAGATCAATGTGTATATCGACATACTTAATAGAAAATATCTGAAAAACTTGAATCAGTTCTTACAGTACAACACCTTTAGAGCAAACATAAATGTTGGAGCTCTCTCATGAGAATCTATTCAATATTGAATTCTTTCTCGTTCCATTTTCTCTCATCATGATAACTAACAAGCATGTCATGCATAACTTCATAGTTCTTATTAACTCACTTTATTAGTAATTCGAATTTGTTGGCTTGTACACAAAAATGTTACGTTCAAAGCATATAATTACTGGTTACATTTTGCTACATCCTGTTCCAGTAATTATGTTTGCTTAAGGAGTTTCTTCTCGATTCAGGTGGTGAATAAAAGCACGTTGTGACGTGAGAAAGCAGATAGAATAATACACCTATTAACGCAGTTATATCCTAGATTGGGTGCGAACCAAATACGAATGACAGTTTGGGCGTGGGAACAATTTGGGAACAAAATCATCAGTCAGCTGCATATCACGTAAGCTGAACGTTTTATTTTGATTTAACAAGTCATTTTTCCAAAATTGGAAATGTGTTAATAAGCTGTCGCTCATGCAAACAACTCAAAATTGGAATTGGTTCGAGATCAGGATTAACGAGGTCTCGCTCATCAACATGCGATGCCCGGCAAATATGGATGAATATGTAAATTCGATCTCTTGCCCATCACTCACGGTTATTGGCATACTCGAGAGTTTAACAAAAATGAATACAAGATGCTCTCTTCCACAATACACCTTATAAAATTCATCAATATCTCCCGTGGCTCCAAGAAGCCAAAATGTACGGACCAATTTTTATCGAAACATCCAATATTTATATGTGAAGCAGACGATCATTTGATGTAGAATAAGTATTATCTGTATAAACTATAAGGAAGAAAAAAGAATTGAAACTTTCTATGTTTTTACCAGTTTTATGTGTAACTAACGTTACTGCAGTTTTAACTTTTCAAACTTATACATAAAACTAACAATGATTGATTACATTAGCCCTTATATATCACCACTGTAGGTAATAATAGAAGAACAAACAGATTTGTGTAGGTCTCCACTTTTGAATTTATAAAGATGACAACGCAATTAATCACAGTTTGAAGTTTATGTAGTTGATATTAATGAATGCAGGTATATATCTTATTACCTACTCTCGGATATATATACTCAGATATTTCTCTTAGGTAACGGCTACATCCATCAATTTATTCTAGTCGATGTTATAAGATAAAACTTCCTTTTGACGATAATCACTTGGTGATTTAAACACGTGTCGAGGTGTTAAAAATAACGATTTGCTGTTGCGAAAAAACTCCAGTAATAGTCATTACTACACCAAAAGTTTCAACAGTGCATCATAAATATATAAGTCTTATTGAATGTTGATGCTAATTTTTAATTGCAATTGACATATTTTTTGTAACTCCTCTTAAGTATCCATGAACATCTGAATTCGTAAACATCTGAATTATCTATTAACACTGAAAGTCACCTCGTATTCAGGATGGCCCAAAAGTAGAAGTTCAAACGTGCCCCGCCGGGGCTGTTAGAATGCAGTAAACTTAAAAAATACTGAAGGGATTTCCATACGGTTCTCACTAGTAGATGGGGTGATTCAAAATATTTCAGATTCAGATTTTTTTCATTCAGATAGAAGAGACCCATGAAAGGCGTTCTGCGATGGATGGGGAGACAAAAAGTGCATATCAGAACTACTTCTAGGATTGGAAAGAACTGATGAATAAATAAATGTTTTCTCATAAAAATTAAAAGTCAACAGACCTCGTATAGCATAGGCGTATATAGGTTCGCAAACTAGTTATAAAACGAAACAGTAGAATAAACATTCACATCTCAAGCATCCTGTTATTTTCGAACAATTCCACACAAATATTTCTCTTACATAATTGATAAAAATATGCGGTCATTATAGATACTCAAACATATACTTTAGCGGATTTCTCATTGTTTTGTGAGAGAAAGCACGCACCTCTGTAATTACACGATATAACTTCGGATAATCTTGATCTTACTTGAAAAAAATTTGGTACAATTCAATGGATATTTTGGAAATAACCAGAATTTCACAGTCACTGGAATTACACGATTCAAATCTTGACTTAACTGCTGCATTAACTACGAGCATTTTTTGTTAAGGTTTCGAAAGAACATGCAAAGTTTACTGAAATGAATAATGAGACAATTATATCCAATAGTTTCGGAGAAATATTTCTGAATGTATGGATAATTATAATATTATAGTTCGCCGGAAGCACAAAATTCTAATTTCGTTCCATATATATTTGTTTAACAAGCGGCAAAATGTAAATGGTACCCAAGAGAGAATACGGTGGAAAATTTTATAATTGAATATCCCAGAGATAAAAAGTGTTAAAACATAAACATCAAATATTATGTTAGTTTTATAATAACTAATCATCATTAAAACAAAGTTCAATTTTTTATTTCGGAGAAAAATAAAAGTTATAATAATAATAATAATAATGGTATTGGATACAGCCTGTAAAGTCGTCAGGAGTTCGAATCCCCTTCTCTGCATGGTCCGTAACCATGAGAGAGCAGGAATTGGAGCATTTCTCTTCAGGGCAGCTGCCCGAGCAGCTGATGAACTCGGTATAGT
>WOGP01003988.1:0-14274 GCA_015342065.1 Leptinotarsa undecemlineata | reverse complement strand
AATAGTATATGAATTCGTTGACAAAGTGATAATGAATCATAATATGATATTATATACGGGGTGTTCCATTTGAAAAATCAAAGAAGCCACTACTTTATAGTAGAAGCGACAACGCCGCTTCGTCTGAAATATTTTAGGAGTGTAGGTCATATTGATTTATGCATACTGTGAATTTTCAGGTTGATCCGTTAGTTTGTCAAAAACGGCTAATCAACGCTCATCATGAAAAGCCCTGCAGAGGTACAGCTTCGCAAAACTCCAAAGCAAAGTAAGGGTCAGTTTATCGAATGTAGAAGCCATAACTCAAGGACTAAGCATAACTTTAAAGAAGGAAAGTCACCACTTTCACTCTTTCATAAATTCATATATTTATGAAACAAGGATGATGATATTAAGAAGAAATTTTCTGATATTAACAAAAATCATCATCAACCACCTTGGAAAAAGTATAGCGTAGATTGAGTAGCTCAATTAAATTCGTGAATAGTCATATGTTGATTATTGCCACAAAATGTTCATGAATTAATAGGTGGGTAGACACCAATTCTGTTTCTGACCAAGTATTTTTCACTAAGGGAAGTAACATATGGATCTTTCTACTAATTTGGGATAATCGCATAGGTGAACACTATTTTATTTACTTCTTTACAATTTTTTGTCAGTAGTTTTTTCAAAATCGATTGAAATAGATAGTTGTGAAGACGTCACTAACATCCGTTATGAACTTGACAATACCGTAAACGTATTCATATGATTAATTTGATTTTCTTCTTCTTCTTTATGTATTTTTGTTAACGTTTAACAAGCCAAGCCTTGGCAAAACGAATATTTTTTTGCCAAAAAGCGGTGTTTTATTAACACACAAAATTTCTGTTTCTTTATTTTCTTCAAACTAACGAAAGTTGCTTCACTCAAAATGTTATATCCCACAAACTAATAGTATAACAGTGAAACTGATACACGAGTCGCCTTTTAAAGGTTAGCGTCAACTAAAACTTATATGGATTCATCTAGTGGCGCCATCTGTGTGTCAGACTACGAAGTTTTCAGCACATTTATGTTGAAGCATTGTCTAAAAGACAATGGGTATAGTGACACTGTTTCCTTATTCATTCTATAGAAAAGTACTGATACCTATACCTGAAGTAGAAGTAAACTTCTACTTCTATATGGTGCTTACACTCTCACAATATCGCTACAAAGGACACCATGTGAAACTTCTGAAGCCATACAGGGTTATTCACGAATGATTGGTTAGATGTATTTTAGGTTAAGGATGAAACAAAATTGAATATTCTCCTACTCCGAAATTGTATAGACAGAGTGACTCTGTAAATAGATAATAACATGACACAACTCGAAACAGTAATTGTTGGAAAAAATATTGTTATATGAACAATTGTACTCAACAGTGTTTTCTTGGATGTCATCAAACTGCGCCCACTAAAAAAAATCACATAACTTTTTCATTCTTAGCTTTGTTAGTTGTAGCTTTTTTATTATTGAGTTTATGAAAATTATATTTCTGATGTTATACATTGAATAAGATGTTCAAATTTTGACAGATGCTCACCATATATTTTATATATCAGACTTAAGTACCTGTAGACTTTTAGCTTTGATACTGGAGAAACTTTTAATCAAAAATCAAATGAAAAATAGATATATCGAAGTTATTTCCCGGATTCGTTTGCCATGGTCTGCAGGTTTTCACGACGTTTCGCCGTCCACCAATGGAATGAAACATCAGGTCAGGAATATCCTGCAGAACATGGCCATTGAACTTGTGAAATATATTTGACACAGTGATCATACCGGGTGCCGTTTCTTTGGAATGCCCCTCAATCTTCATTTGACTTTTTGGCTGCTGGTTCCTACCTGTTTACAGTCAGTATTAATTGAATAACATTCGATTATCGAGATTTGTTGTTACTATATGTGTATTTAGTTCGTATATGTATAAATTTCGTCTTCCGATATATTTCTTGATTAGGAAAGGTAAATTTGTCGTTATTATTATTAGGACATGGACATTTGGACTTGAATCGTGTTATTTAAATTAATCTGATGAATGTTAACCGAATATATGAATGTTTTTATTATATCTTGTTGTTTTATGCTTTTGGCGTCTTCTGAAAATAAGATTCTGCATAACCTTACTCTAAAACAAAAAGTCAGTCACTTACGATTAATTGACAATAAGAATATTTCGAAATATTAATTTCTCTTAACAACACACACCTACGGGGTAGAAAAAATGGGCAGTTGGGTACTTCCCCAATCACATCAAAAGTTCACTAAGCCGTAACACGTGTTTCACTAATAACTTACTTCTTCAGGCGTATCTGGTGCATCTGGATTAAAAAATATGTTGTAGTGAAAGACGTTTTGTAAATTGTTTTGTGAAAATATCACACATCTAAAATTGCTATCATTTCAAATTTCCCTCCTGATCTCACTAATATTACCAATAAAGTTAGAGCATAATATTATGTTTATAAAACGTAATTAGTGTGCTGTGATCATTTAATGAATAATTGAATATCAATTACATCAAATAAATCCTTGGAAGTTAGTATTAGCCGATACTTGAGCATTCGATCTGTTTACATTGTTATTTTCAGTTCAATGAGAACTATACAACTGAATATCAGAGAGTATGTAGTATATCATGATAATACCATAGTAACAGAATATTGAAATGTGTTATTATTCGAGATACTAGAGCTAAGTTCAATTTGAAAAAAGAGTTTTCTGATCCGAGCAAAATTATCAATGGTTATCATCTCCGCCAACAATAATTTAACAATTGGTATTTTGAGTGGAAGTTTGTTGAATTTATAAACGTAGTATTTCGTAAAATCAATGAAAAATCACATTTTCATTGTTTTCCTTGAGTTGTGCAGCGCCACCTTGAGATAATGGTGTTTCGAATTGACAACTTGAACGAAATATAAGCAAAAATAATTGTTTGGGCAAACCTCAGAGCAGTATTGTTGTCTCATTAGCAGCGGTTAGGAAATAGTCCCTTCTGAAACATATCGTTCATTGTAGCCAACCCTACAATTTTAACTGAAGATCTATAGTTTTTTCGATATTCTGTCAGATTTTTGTTTAGGTCTCGAAATCTACAGTTTTTTTATTCAAGAAGCTTACGTCATCTATTTTATTCGCTACGTATTCCATACACTACATGTCAGCTTCAGTAAAACCTACTTCTATCGAAGATCGAAACAGAGGTAACGATCAACCAATTCAATAGATGGCGTCAGTGAGCACTACTCACCACTAACATCATCTATTCGGTTAGATATAGGACAGTCGTGTATCATTTCCGTTGGATGTCTGTTTTACCGACATTATATTTTTGGAAACATACTTATGTTGGAGGAATGTTACCAAATTTAATTCGATTGAAAAGAGACACTCGAGAGTTGGATGACGATAAACTGTCAAATTTTTACAGGAAATGTGCTGATAAAGAACGTTAGGCGCTGAAGTGTTTATAGATGATGAATCCACAAGCGATTTCAATTCATGATTCGAGCAACAAACAAATAACTTCAATTTCTGATTTATTATAGTATTTCCCAAGTATTTGTCCAGAAAATATAATAGAATTGGATAGAGAATGAAGAACTCGCAAGACCAGTTTCAATTTTGACGAGACTGAGACGCCTAGTGTAGATATATTTTGGTGGTATATTTTCAAATTGAAAAAAGACGACGGATCTGCAATGTTTCCACTATTATCGACTTTAACCAAAAAGCCTCTATGTTTGACGTACAGCACTGCTACGGTAGAACGCTTATTTTCGAGCATTAATGTTAAGAAAAAGAAACTAAGAAATGCACTTTCTACAACAACAAGAAAAGGTATCTTGCACACAAAGTCAGAAATTAAATGCGACAAATGACCATTTCAAAAAATTCAATAAGAATATGTACGATTTCTACATAAAATAAGATGAAACGGAAAATCAAGAAGATTAACAAATTGAAAATGAGATAGTAGCTATTAACATATCTTAAGGTTTCAGACTTTTGATGTTTAATTTGAATAATACTTTTATAATTATATGATTTAAATTCCCTCCCTATAATGTATTCTATTTATAACTATCATTAAATAATACAAAATAATAAAAAGATAAATATGTAGATTTACTGTTTTTGAATTTGATATTTACAGTTTTCTACAGTTTTTTTCAAGCATATTTGCAGTTGGGGTTGGAAACACTGAATATCGTTAGTGAACCATTCAACGTTTTTACATTGGCAAGCAGCTGCTGTTGGTAGCACTCATAAAATGTTGAGGGTTTTTGTTCATTTTTGTACAGGTTATAAATGACGAAATAGTTCGAAACTGAAATAAAAAAGTAGAATTAACCTTTTGTACGCTGATTGTGTGGTTGAGTTTTCAGTCTAGATAAGGATTCTACAATCTGGCACAAAAGTGGGAAGGTAAGTTTTATATTTAATAAGAACAGAGGAAGAGAACAATGTGAAGTTAGCTGCCAGACCCAGCCACTAAATTTTCCGAACACTACCGAGCAACTAATAGTGGCATGCTTCCCCCTTTTTATCGAGGTAAAAATAGACGTATAAGATTATATAAATGATTAACGGAAGAACAGATTTTAAAAACAGAATCTCACTAACATTAGTTAGGAAAGCTATAGTTAGGAAGACGACTTTCCACCAATCCGACACTGTTAAAAACCAAGGGGTGTCGGGTTGCTGGATTATATAGACAAATAATAAATTTAATAGTGTCTTATGTTTCCGTTAACTCGACATTTTTAACTACACACTAATTCTCCATGTCTCTGGAAAGTCAAATCGAGTGAGTATACTGACAGAGATAAAACGAATAAGGCGTATGGGGAGATGTTAACCAAGCTAACGGAAATTGATTGATCGGCAACAATAGAAATGGTGAAAATGAGAATTGACACGATTCGAGGAACATCTTGTTTCAAAACATGGTATATAGCTCTACAGGTTTTGGGTATGATGTGTTCCAAAACTTGAGGAGATATTATCACTGAAAATTTCAAATCTTCGAAGCCTCTTCCGGTAGCGATAAATCTCAAAGTGGCTGTCAGACGTTCATGGGGGTTATACTCTGTCTCATGAGACTGCCCTCTTTCTTGATTGAAAGAGTTACTAACCTAAGTAGGTCTAGGTACGTGTCTTCATCCATTCTCAGATAATTAAACCAATAACCTGGTTCTAACCGCAATTCCTCCAATAAATTAACGTGAGAGAATTGTTTCCTTTTTAGAAACCACTCTTTTGCCTATTTAGAGCGTTATCTCTTAGCATATCTAACTTTTATTGCTAAAACCGGCAGCTAACGCCACTGTCGTCTCCATGGCAATGATAATACTGGAGGAAAACTGAACCGAGCAGTGTTATATAAGTATAATGTGGTGTGGACGTCCTCACGGTTCGTGATTGCCGAACAGTTTAAAATAAGAACGACTTCTTTAGACGATGACGCAGCGGCAGAACGCACAGGCATAAGCGACAGAACGCACAGTTATAAGCGATAGAACGCACAGGCATAGATTGGCGAGGTAGCCTCGGGCGGAGGGTGCTGGATTATTGGGCGTATAGGTTTATTGTAAGTGTTGGATTAGTGAGATTCTACTATAGTCGTAACTGATTTTTGTCAAATTGCAATAACTTTTTTCGTGAAATATTTATCATCAAAATTCCTTGTCAATTTATTCCACTGGGTAATACACTGCGAAAAAGAAATATTCAAAAACAATTTTTTTATACTTTTACATCAGACCATTTGACGATATATGGTGAGATGCATTCATGCTCACCAAATCTCACCCTCTATGGAAAAATAATTCCTTGTCAAATTATTTTACTGACTGATACACTGCGAAATAATGTGACAAAGAAATTTCGGCGATGAATGTGTCATATTTTTTTAACAATTTCATGCATAACGAAGCAATTTTATATTTTATTTCATGTTTCAATTATTGTATTATTCGATCTCCTCGAATGAATATCATTTAATACTATTTATATCAGTCGTGTCAAAGATATGGCCCGCGGGTCGGATCCGTCCCCCAGGCCGTATCTCTACGGCCCGCGATCGCAATCCGTTACAGAAAGAAAAATCATGTTTTTTAGAGCTTTTAGAATTCACTGGATTCCTCTACGGAAGTTTCAAAATGCGCACACTACATTTATAAGTAATTTCAAGGCCAGCGCGTGCCTAGACAAATGAGAAAGTGGTAGTGTCATTATTTTTCGAGTTTGAAAGCCGTGGATTTTTGGAATTGCTTCCTGACGTTTCGCTGGCGCAAGTGGCTAGCTAGGTTTAACCATCATGGCTTGCCGTCCGATGACTAACTTTTAGGCTTCGTAAAGCGTATTTGTGCCTTGTCAGGTAATCAGTTGTATTTGTACCTGAACTCGTCCCTGCACTTGTACCTGAACTTGAACCTGGAACATTAACAATCTTGATGCCTTTTGGCATTCTGTTCGTTATTCTCGAATTCATATTCGGTTGAGGTCCACTGCTTCTTCTTTTCTATTGAAATTCTCCATGTGTTTGTGGAACTCTATTGCATCCCCTACCAGTCGGTTATAGTATTCCTGGTTGGTTCTGTGTTTTCAAACAAGATTGTGTGGTCTGCCACAGCTGACTTGTAGGATTCTGTCCGTGACCCTAGGGATAACCGGTAGATATGCGCTTGCAACCTTCTGATCACTTCTCGCCCCTTTCGATCCTTTCTCGCTCGTGGTGCTCTTCGGTTTCATGGCTTTCCTGATCTCGGAGGCACTGTATCCATTAAAAACCATTTGGTACAGTGAGTCAAAAAATTTGGATCAATATTTCCAGCTTCTGCAAAATCTGATCACGGAATTCAACAGTCGTTTCGAAGATCTCCACAAAATGAATGAAATGGATTTCCCAATTTTCACCAATCCATTCAATTTTGAAGCTTCACAGGCACCAGTTCATTTGCAAATGGTGTTGATAAATCTACAATCGGGCAGTATTTCGAAAGAAACATTTGAAGAGGTTAACGTTATTACATTCCATACACAATATATATTTCAAGACCTATTTTTACCTATTTTCGTGAGCAGATGTTTTTTGTCATGAAAGTAAATAAGAATACTATATACTATATAATTAAATAAATTTAATAGATGTTCCTCTGAAAAATTGAGTTTGACACCTCTGATATACATAATCCTATATGTCAAAATTCATCCCCTTAGAAATAAGGAAAAGCTCAGTAGGGTCTGGCAGCTAATTTCTAAATGGTGAGTCATAATGAGTGCCAAATAGATTCCTGAAGGTTATGTCTCTATACTTTTCAGAATGAGTAACTTACAGCAGAAATTTTTATGCATAAGCAAGCAAGAAGATACTGTACCAGGGAACAATTCAGGAGTAAGAGCTAGTCAGGATGAGTACCGAAAGAAAACAGTCAGAGAAAAAAGACTTATGAAGGAACTCCGCGACCTCCAAAGCCGCCAAAATTCGGACTCTGACCCTTCTTTCACTGTAGACTTAGTAAATGGTAACCTCTTCCAGTGGCAGGTTAAGCTTTTCAAAGTAGACCGCGACAGCGACTTCGGTAAAGACATGGAACACTTCGGTGTATCTTACGTCCTCCTCGATTTGAGTTTCCCTGACAACTTCCCCTTTTCCCCGCCCTTGATGACCATGCAATCCCCTAAGATAAAGAATAGTTTCTTCATGGATTGCGGAATCGTTCATTTGGAAATTCTCAACCCCCAGTGGTGGACTCCTGCTTATACTGTAGAAGCAATCATAATGCAGTTTGCTGCTCGTTTGGCGAAAAGTAATACACGGATCCAGCAGGTTCGAAAAGAAGAGGGTGCTGAAGACAACTTCTGGATTTTTTTTGAATATTATTTCAAGAATGGGTTGGAGATCGATTGAATGAGAATGTCATTGTTTGTTAGATTCTGTTGAACATACTGTCCAGAGAGTTTGTATTTTTTCTGCTTTATTGATAGTAGTTGTTTTGAGTAAGTTACTCAACGTTTTTATGACACAATTGACCCCTTTTGGGGGTCAGTCATCAAGAATAAATTATGTGTCATCGAGAAACTCGCTCAAAATAAATGACAGTTTGAAACTCCCAAAAACCATATACCTATTGAGTCCAGCTTGAAATGCAACTTAAAAACTGCATATGATCACTGTCTTCCAGTTAGCAATAAGGATGTTTGAGATCTCATTAGTTTTTATAATATCTGTTTTTGTATGTCTTGTTATCATATATTTCTAGTATACCTTTTGTAGTATTTTTATATATTTTATAATGAATAAGTTGTTGAGGAATTATCAGTAATTTTATACGTTACCTATTTCACTACCATTACATTGTAATGTCAGAATATAATAAATATTTTTGAATTAATGACGCTTTCATACATTTTCATTATATATCACGAGCTGTATGTTGCTATTACTTACATTTTAATGGAGAATGTTCCTCCTGAAGAAAATCAAGTAGTTTTCATAAAAGAGCTCTAAAACAACGCATTTTGAACTTGTCATTTCAACCTTTTTCTTTAAAAAATTATTCAAATACTTAAAAAAAAGGAATAATATAATGCATTCAACATTTAAAGGGATTCGTTTCTATTTCACCATTTGGCAACATCGGTATAGCTAATAAAGGACAATGAATCTGTTACCCGTATGAGATAAACAAAGATGACATATTTCAAAGGCGTGCTGTTCTGTTCACTTATGTTCCGAGTTCTGAGACATTCTGTGACATATGACATTTTGTGCACCTAACCTATCTCCCTCTATATAAATAATAAAACAACTGTTGGTTATGTGGCTTGTGGACGTGGTATTGAAATTTTTTCTTTTTTAAAGTAGAATATCTAGTTACGTATAAATTATTTCAATTTGAGATATTATATGCGCCTAGCATTCTAGGCGCTGTTGCCAGTATATGAATTATAAATGAATCCCTTTAAAAATCAAAACCCAACATTTGAAGCATCAATTTGAATATTTTTCGAAGTGAATTTGAAAAATTCAACTATATTTTGTTCAAACTTGCTTTTGCTGTAATAACCCAAATTGAGGAACATTCCCCATTCTTGAAATATAATAAATATTGAAATTCGAACAGAAGATACTTCGGAATTTTATATTTTCACAAATAACATGTCTTATCATTTATTAGATCTGTTTCTGATTGATTTGTCTGTTACTTGATGAAGATCCATAGTAATTTAAAAAACTATGCTCCACAAAGTTTGTGGAGATCAAATTGTGAGGTGTAGTTTTTGAAATTTATTAGATCAATAGACATTTCTGTTAGTTCTTCCCGTCTACACGCACTAGCTAACCCAATAATTGTTGCTACTTGAAAATAGTTGATACCTTTTAAGTCTATAATTGTTATAATTTATTGAAATTACCTTCAGCATTAGATTTGTTTCAATATTTGTTACCCTAATGAATTTGTTGATCTACTGTTGAAGACTTCTGCTTTATTTACTCGAAAATCAACATTCTTTCCTTTTAGGAAATGTGATCTTTGGAAAGTGGCTATATTTAAATTTTTCTTCACTCAAATAGTAGTTTTCAATATATAGTTTGGGCTCCACGTGGTAGAGGATATTGACAGTTTCACAATGCACATGGCTAATTAAACTTAAGGAAGTTAGTGATACGTTCGTTTTCTATGGAAAATATTAGAACTGAATCAAACGGTAAAACAAAAACAGAAGCGTGTCTCCTGGCTTCATCTCCTCCAATGTCATAAATAAAAAAAAGATAAAATATACAATGACATGGGTTCCATATTCAGGTGAACGGATCAGCTGTTTACCGTTTGATGTGAAAGGTCACCTTCTGTTGATTAGATAATTGGAAAATGCATGTTCACAATGTATGATTTTCCGTATCCAGTTCGGTAATAATATATCTATTGACTAATCAGTGATACACTTTGGAATTGACACAACCGTTTCTTTTCAAAAGTAAGCAACAACGGTCATGGTTATTTTTGGGACGTCTTTGAATTTAGGAACTCGCCTTAGTTTGCCATCTGTCATTCTGAGAATTGTATTTTTATACATTAAATGGCCAATGACATTCGTACATTTCTTTTTAGCTGTGAAATTTGTATTTAATTCTAGTTAAATCGAAGAATCTCAAAGATACACCGGTAGTCCGAACCATTATAACTAACTCAAAATATACTGATAAAATGTTGATCAAAGTTAAGGTAATTCTTCTGTCAGTATATCATCAAAATATATTTTAATTTGAGAATATTTTAGACCCTTACCGGGAAAGAGATCGAAATTGATATAGAACCCACCGACAAAGTGGAACGAATCAAAGAAAGAGTTGAGGAAAAGGAAGGAATACCGCCTCAACAACAGCGGTTAATTTTCTCTGGAAAACAAATGTAGGTAACGGCTCAAAGGACCAGCATCACATTGAAATATTTCCTCAATTTTTATCGACATGTTTTTCTCGTATGTTTCTCATTGAGATCAAGTTGTTTTAATACCTATTTTCTTGTTAGTTTCAAGAAAGGCATCAACAGAGTACTTCATTTGATCATTTTTATGGCAAGTCAGGAATACAGAAATACTTGTTCGGAGTTACAAAGATAAAGTCGTCTATTGAAAAATAATCAAAGTAAAGAGAGTAGGTTGATTATAAGCATAAATATAAAATCAAACTGAGGATTTAATGAAGTCTTTCACAAGTTGAAGACTGTCACGTCAAAGTATTCCTCACTGTTGAAGAAGAAACTTTTTGAAAGTAAATTTAAATTTTGTAAGGCTTACTGCTTTTAGAGATTTGAAGATGATAAGCTTAGTGAATTTATCTCACTAATTGATAATGTATGTGTGGGCCGGTTCAATAAACTTGCCGATCTTGTTCCATATGCATGACTACTAACGTTTTCATGAATCTGTAGTAAAACTTTCTAGATATATAATGTTGGAAGTGGCATAATGCCAAGTTGAATAAAATAAATGATGACGGTGCTCTTTGTAACCTGCTTTGGCTATTAATTTTATGGCCTTTTCTGGCACCTGAAAGACCCACCCCAAACCAGAATACCATATTACTGAGTGAAATAATCCATAGTAGGCTCTTTTGAGCGTCATCAAGCTGACCACATTATTTATTCGTCTCGGAACAAACAAGACAGTGGCAAGTTTGGTAGTCACGGCTTTGATATCCGACCAGCTCAATCTATTATCAATAATGAATCCTAAGAAATGTATACTTTCAGTTGGATGAATATTTGCATTTGAAGATACAATTTTATTTTGAATTTAATTTTTAGTCAGAGTCGACTAATTAGAAGCAAACCAATGATATGCTAATGTCTTGCTATCTTGCGTCATTAGTTGTAAGCTGGTTGAGTCTTTGCTTGAGCATAATAGAGTCGTATCCTTTGCAAACAAGGAACATCTTGCTGGTTTTATAAAACTATGTAAACCATTGATGTAGATCAAGAACAATAGTGGACCTGAAACTGAGCCCTGAGGAACTCCATGCTTCATTTCTTTGAGGTTCAACTTGATGTTGTTCACTTCAACATATTGGTACTTACCTACTTGTGAGATAAAATTGGATATCCAGCTTATGTTGGTTTTTCTGGTAATATAATATAAAAAAAGACATTAACTTTCCATCAGATATTTCTAGATGAAATGTAGAATCGAAGAGAAAAAGTTTCCATAGTTTTCGGAACACCAGTTTTTCTGACAAAAATTAGAAAGCACCAAACCTTTTATTGAGTTCATGTAAATTCATTGTGAAAGTGCCTATAAAGTTCTAACTAGATGTATGTCGGCAGTAGTTCTATATCAGCATTTCAATTCTTTCGTTTGTTTCAGGAATGATGAGAAAACCGCTCAGGATTACAAAGTTCAAGGGGGATCAGTTCTGCATTTAGTTTTGGCACTTCGTGGTGGAAAAATCATATAATTAATGTTGCCTTTAGGATTTTTAAATTATATTTCGCTTATTATTTAAGTTAAAATATGTAATTCAGCAAATACATTTTTATTTAAATTTTTCACCAGTTTTTGCAGTCCAAGGAAAAACTATAAAGATGAATAAACCCTGAATAACGGTTATCTTTTTCTGAACCCTGAATAAGGGTTATCTTCTTCTGAACCCTGAATAACGGTTATCTTCTTCTAAATCTCACCAACTTTCCCATTCTACCCCCCACCCCCTTTCATGAACACACAAGAAGAGTGATTTGTGTTTAGACATTTATAGTTGTGAAAATGTTTGCAAGGTATTCATGTGAGATATCACCATGAAAAGTAAATTAGTGGAGTGTTTGTGTAAAGTAAATTCTAGACAAGCATCAGGTATATCAAACTATGACATTGCATCTAATTTTGGCTAATGATAATAATAACCTACAAAATTGTGAATTTCCCATAGCAGTGTGGCCAACAGTATGGGATAATTCTAATTCAAAATAATCGATAATTCGATTACCATGATGATTCAAGATATCGAATCGATTATCAAGATAATTCTTGAATTTAATTAATTTGACATTTGCATCGCAGAACATAAACATTTAGCTGTTCTTGATTGCTCAACCGCCGATAGTAGATGTTTTTGTTGGCACTAATCCTATTCCAGATTGGACTGGACAAAAGTATCATGGTTAATCGCAGTCCTGGTACCCCTGTAACTTCAATCAAAACAAATATATCGAGAGAAATATTTGGTCAAAGTTGAGTTCGAACTATCTCTAATTAGGGGGTAGTGATACTAGCACTTGCTCAAATTCACCGCTTTTTTTGGAACACTGACGACCTATTACAATGCTCTGGGACGCCTTTTGTAAAATAGTGATATTCCTCATTACTCGAATCTGTACCTTCACCTTAGAATAAGATTAACTTCAATATACTGGGACTCGTGGTAATTAAGGCAGATATTTGGTCAACGAATGACAATAATGCTAACTAGACTGGTGGTGGATTTATGAAAACATTAGTATAAAATAGAAAACAAAATAAAATGAAACAAAAAGTGAAATAATAATGTATGTAGGTCTCCTCTCTTGAATTTATGAGTTTAACTACCCTTAGAATTTTCAGGATGGTATTTTAAGTTCTGTCTCTTAAATACCTGGCCTTGCAGCATACCTGAAATAGTTATAAAATCCATTACCAAATTCAGATTTCAGTTTTATACTTGATAATGGGATTAAACCTGAAACCGGTCGTAAAATAAAACATTTTCCAGTGGTATTTAGACAAAAGTGTTTTTATTCACTTCATTTAAATAGTGTACCCGTTTATAATAAAAAAAGTAAGATGGAAAATAAGAAATAACTACGGTCCAATAATCTCATGTCTATTGTCGAAAATGAGTAGGTTTGAAGGTTATACTTTTTTTCCATTCAAATTTTCAAGGAGAAATGATTGGATGATGACTTTGTAATTGAATGACTACCGTAATTCTCAAAGTGGTATGATGAAAACTGATATATCCCAGAGATTTCGCCTACCGTATGAATTAGCAGATGGCAGCATAAATAATGTTGGCATTCCTGTTAAAATCTTGTCTACTGCGAACTGTGGCGAAGAGATGTCGCTACATGTGTCATTTCTTGAACTAATTTAATTTCTTAATAGGAAAACACAGCTTACTTACTAAGCTGTGAGGAAAATCCCAAATGGAATCAATATCATATAAAAAAACTGAGTGAAAACAATGAGTTGGTAAAAATTTACGCTGGCGTGGAAATTTTTTGAAAATGTCTGTTGTTTCATGTTTCAAAAGATTTTAGGGATAGATTCGTTGAATCAGTAAAGTGTTTTCTTAATATTTGATCTTAGGTGTCACGCTCATATACAGGGCTATTCAAATTTGTTTCTGTACATGGGGATCTCGTAAACGATAAGAGATAAAGTGTCAGGTAAACTGTGGCAAAGTTGTGTAATTTAGAGACCTCTTTTGGTTCTGGAGATATACAGGAAAAACCAAAAAATCTCAAATATTTTTTTGCCTATATCTTCTTTATTTTATTCGCAGACAAATTGAAAATCTGTTCACATTTTGCTATTGACACTTGATGTGGGCTCTCAAAATATATCCATAAATCTTTTGTACACTTTTGACTTGGGCCACTCCCACTGCGCTACTAAAGCCATTTCATTGAAATCCTTAAAACGATTTTTGAAGTTATTCTTCAGGGTAGAAATTATTTCTACATGATATTTGTT
>WOGP01003987.1:0-14544 GCA_015342065.1 Leptinotarsa undecemlineata | reverse complement strand
CTCATAGATTATCTACTAAGATTTGCCAAAGCATTTTATGGTGTACATAGTAAACAGTTCTACCTATTTTACTTGCAGTAAGTTGGAGCAAAGTGGAGTAATTTAAGAAAATAACTGCTGTGACGTCATTTAGTATGCTTGAATCAGCATGCCGTATACAAAAGAACAAAGCTTGCTAATGATAATATTCCAACAACTAGTCAAAAAGACCTCAACTATATATAATGGCATGAAAATGAAAATGATCTACTTAAAATATTTATGAAATGTGTGTCATTGCTAATTTTCAAGAGAACCTCGAAGGTATTTTTTTGTCAAAAAGGCTTACAACATTTTAGAAGGTTTTTTTGGAGATAATTTACATTCAGCATATTACATCCAGCACTATTTTTGCCCAGCCACAAATATTTCAAACTTACTTTATTACAGGCAGGTGTGAACCATTTTTAATTTTTTCGTAGGAATTTCCAAACAACTATAATTTTTTTTCAGCTGAAATCATTTGACAAGGAACTGGAGGCTTTCGAAGATACCTTAACTGAATACCCAGTGACTTTCCCTCCATCTTATCCATTCGAGGAAAATATTTGCCACGCGACGAGCTACATGCAAACGAGGTGTCCGGCATGGTGCGACAGGGTGTTGATGAGCAAGACTGCCAAAGAGTTGGTGGACAAGGAGTCGAGAGTGGATTACGGACTGATGGGTGGGAAAACGTGCATGGGGGATCACAAGGTGAGATTTCAGTGTATAAATATGACATAATAAAATCATGAGGAATACAGTAGCTACTCTAAACAGTTTTTTTGTAGTACTACCAATTAAGTGGATAATCTTTCGTACATATTTTGTTGCCTTTTTTAAGCCACTGAAGAACTTGTATAATGTCTGGAAGCTCAATGAAGTCTTCTGATCTATATTTATAGTTCTGATTGGTTTGGGTATAAGGTTTGATTATTTTTTTGTTTATTCTATGCAGCCAGTATTTCTGGATTTTCAGATGACAGTCTGTCATGAGTAAGGTATTCTTTGTGTGATTTTATTGTAGTTGTATTTGGTTCGAAACACTCATATGCATTTGATTTGAGTAAGACATTTTTTCATTTTACTATTATAGAGTTATCAAGATGGTAGCAGTTTTTTGCAATAAATCTAGTGTGAGATGTTCACAAAACGACAGTATTTGAAATATTTCTGAAAAACCCCCACATATTTTCATAATCACTCACCTTACATTTATGGAAGTAGTAATAATTAACACGATTAGTATTAGGTCATTCTAGTTCCAAACAGTAAAAAGCAAGCATTCAGCGTTGAGAAGTTCGGTAGTTTAGGAAAAATTTCAGTTATTCCCTGCATTTATTTTTTCTTAGTTAGCCGCATAAGACCTCACCAAATGAAAAAGAACTGTATATAGATCAAAGAGAGAATTCATCACTGAATGTGAATTAGACTTTGATGAGTAAGCTTATTTAACTATGGTTTTATTAAATATTTTTTGTTTATATTTGCTTGTCAAACCATTCCAATTTCCACCTCAATATATGAATAGAGAATGAATTTTTTATATTTCAGGGTGAGCTACTTCCCAAAAAAGTTGTATAAGTCTTGAAATAGTTCCTTTTGAAATATGGCCTTGAAACATATTTTTATAATTGAAAATTTTGAGTTGGGTCGTTCAAAATGTTATTTTAAAATTGCTCAAAAATATTAATTGGGTCCTGATCTATATCTATCAAATTACAAAGTTATTTTTCACATACACAATAAAAAAAGATAAAAGTTCTCATAATACTATCCTGAGGCTCTGACTTTTTTTTATCAGATAATAATAAAGAGTTCCCCACATAACTATCTGGACCCTTCCTAGTTACTTGTTACTTTCAATCTTTGTCAGATATGATAGGATTACTATTACAAGTATAGAGTTTTATCACCTATTATGGCCAATGCTGTCATCATGACCGGTGTTGTCACTTGTCATGGTCACAAGTGTCACTTGTCATGGTTACAAGTGTCACTTGTCATGGTCACAAGTGTCACTTGTCATGACGACAATTGTTGTCACTTGCCATGATGACAAATATTGTCACTTGTCATAATAACAAGTGTTGTCACTTGTCATAAACACAAATGTCACTTGTCATAATAACAGTGATTCTTATTCCATTATATCAGATGTATTCATTCCTTGAACGATTTTTCAACAGCTTAGCATCATCAATAGCAGATCAAAACTTTGCTATCTTTGCAAATGATAAGTTTATATATGTGATGGAATCGGCCTATACTTGATGAAAATCCATAACGTATTCAAGACACACTAATGTGATATTATCACTAAACAGTTTTACAAAAACGTGAGATTTTCATTAGTTAGTATGGACACGCATGGGCACGCCTGAAGGAGCCATTGTATAGCGAAACACGTGTTGCGTTTTTGTAAAAGTTTGTAGTGAAAACTCATAATAGTGTTTATTGAATGAGAAATGTTTTTGGAGTCTGCTTTCAGTTGAAGAAATTTGTTATTCAAAATATTTTCTATGTACAGTTTTCCCACAGATCCTTCATTCCAAATTTAATTTTTGCTTTACATTCCATAAAAATCTAACTGGACCTAATCGAGAATCAACTTATCCGTCAAAATTTACTCATAACTTTCTGGTTCAATAGTCCCGAACGCTTCATTCATATCGATTGTGTCGATTCCTTTCCAGCCGGTCTACCTGCGGATGGAGGTGAAACTGAACACAGGTATAATTAATTGTTGTGATCACGCACCTTTAGCTTGCTTGCCTGAAAAATGCCAGTGTTGCCAATCGTTTGCTTCCATAAAAATAAACATAATCGACATGTGCGATCACTTAGCAAACACGAAAAGTAGTTTTGCGAACACCTCAATAGATTCTAAGCTGTTGCACGAACCCATCACCAGGGACATGCTCTCGCACGATCCTTACACCCCAGAGAGCATAGATTCGCGCTTGCATTCGCCTAGCTCGGAGCAAGTGGACTTAGATGATGACAAGGAGGAGATCAGGAGAGGTTCTGTGTCGCCAGCTCAGTTGAAGAACAGGCTGGAGGATATAATAAGGTCAGAGTTGGAGAAGAGCCCGAAGGTTATTAGGAGATCAGCTTCTGAAACAGTCAACGTCGTCCAGACTAACAACTGCTTCTTTCGGGACAGGTCCAAGTCGGAGGTGCCGAATTCTGCCTCTCGAGCTAGATTGAAACTCGCTCAACCTACGAACAAAGGCTCTCTTCAGAGGCTGCAGAGCCACCACAGCTCTTCCGACGAGGATTGGTACGATTTCGAAAGCGAATTGCCGGCCAAATGCCTGGAGGATTGTATCGAGTGCTCGGAGAAGGTGTCCGAAGACACGACGACAGACGTTCATATTTTTAGTGACGACAAACCGAAAAAACGACCGATAGAGAATATTCGACGACCTCGCCATAAACTGAATTGTTGTTCTGTGGTGTGATTTTTTTGTTTTGTACAGATTTTCAAGTTTTTTGATTTTTTTTTCGACTGCTGTAGTATATTTCTTTGCTTGCAGCGTAGCGTTGTAGAGGGTTGAGTTGGAGCGGTGTTTCGTTTTGGAAGTCTCTAATCAAGCGATTCGTTTGAAATATTCAAAACTTTTGTTATGGTGATCAGTAAGGTTTAATAATCTTTAAACTATGCAGTTTAAATTCAAAGTAACATGGCTCTGATTTCATATAAACTCTTAATTCATTTTATTACATGTCTCAACCTTTGGAACAGACGAAATATTGTAACCTTAATAATAATCATAATATTTATTACACGTTTTTATTAGCTTCACCTGTATGTATCAACTCTCAATCTCAGGAACTGTCTTTGACAGAATTATCGATATTATTGCTTGATCTATTCGCGGGCAGATGGCGTTGTACGTAGCCTCCTTGATATATCGACATCATTGCTCGATCTATTCGCTGTACGTAACCAAAAATATCAATGGTCATTTTTCTAAACAATATACGGCTAATTGATCCCAAAGTTTAGATAAAATAAATATAATTTAAAAATGCTAAAAAACACTCTTTTATAGCATACGAAACTAAAAAATAATTATAGATTAAAAAACTATAAAACACGCTTTTAAAGAATATCGAACTAATTTTAATGAGCTCAAAGCAATAACGAACGAAAAATACTAGTATTATTGTGAAAAAATATACAAGATCAAGTCAAATTATACATATGGAGTATTAAAATTGAGAATAACATCAGTCTGCATGATTTAGTGCATTCAAAAGTTGAGGGGAGGAACTTGGGGGGCAATTCTGAAGTATTCATCAAGGGGGTAGAAACAATGATAATTTATTTTTCTTATTTTTTATGGATTTAATTTCGTTTGGATGAGGATTGAATTTTTTCATTGTTCTGTGTTCAGCTCTTCTTTCATATAAAGCCTTTTTGTGTCTAGGTATTCTCCATGCTTTAATCAACTATTTAGAAAAATGTCAGATAAAGAAAGCTTGTCTAATCAGTCTCATTTCTTCAATGGACCTGTTACATCAGTGCCGGATTTAGACTTCGGCGGCCCATAGACGGAGCATGTGGTGGAGGCCCTCAAATCGTTTGTGGTTAACTGATGAAAGTTTCTATTAAGGTCAAGTTGAAGAAGGGATCAACTGAATACATTGGCTAACATAAAATTTACTCAAAATTAAACGAGAGGTACCTACAAGCTGAATTAATTTTCGTCTGATTTTCGCATTAATAAACATATCGATAATATCGTCGAAGTCTGTTTTCCTCAAAACATCCCTCTCTGAAATAAGGAGAGCCAAATATTTAATCTGTCCTCGGTCATGGAACTTCGGAGTTTATTTTTTATAAGTTTCAGTTTTAAGAATGATCTTTCAGCCGTACAATTTGTCACCATTAGTGTGAGATACATTCTCAGAATTACCTCAACGTTGGGAAAGCACTCTTTAACATTGTTTTTACACAACAATTCGTACATCCATCCTTCATAGCTAATCTCTCCTCTTCTCTTTTGTTCAAATTCTTCATAGTGAAGAATAAATAGTTTGAAATGTATGAATTCGTTGCTAAGAGTGTCATCTACGTCGGCGCAGTAGGTTTTCACCAAGTTTTGGCTGGCAGACAAAATTTTTTGATCAGAAATCGTTGTTAAATTTTTCAAAAATCCAAATTGTAGCTTTGAGTTCTAAATTTGTCCGAGGGTGACAACTGAACTTCCGAAGTTTGCGGGCAATCTAAAGTGGACAACCGGACGTTTCTTTTTGTTTTTTCTTTTTCATAGTTTCGGTCATCCTCTAACTCGAAAGCTTTTACTTCATATTGCATAAGCAGTGCTGCAGCAGTGTTCAAGTCCAACCTAGGATTTTGTAGGCTTTCGCTGACTTTGTTTATATATTTCAAAATTTCATCCCAAAAAACTGTATATATAGCTGTTTCTAACTTTGCCATACCATCATGCAGACCGACAGCTGTTGCTCTTGATTTAGCTGTGTCTTCTTCCTCAATAATTTCTTCTAGGGCATTTATAAGACCTTTATAGCCTCGCAAGAGTGCTTTAGTGGCTTCAACTTGACATGACCAGCGAGTTGTTGTCTTTCTTTTCGGCACAAGAATAGGTCAGTTTTTGCTTCTCTTAAACAGCGACTAAGTGTATTGTACCTGTTAGTTGAAGCAGTAAACTATACATACAGCTTTTCTAAAAAATCAAAGAAACTAATTGCTCTGAGACAACTGGCTGCCGAACGTATGACAAGATTAAGTGAATGCCCAAATTACATATATGTCCAATCAAACCACCCTAGTTCTTCAATTTTATTTTTCAGATGCTCCAACTTCAACAATTTTTCTAAGATTATCCTTTTTATAAGTTCTAAATAAACAAATAATTTTTTGAATTGACTGCAGAACACCGTGTATGTTGATATGAAACAGTTGAGATCTTGTAACTCAAATTATTGAGACATCTACTGATTTATCAAAGTTCCTATCCGGCACACCGCCCCAACCCTAAGTTGTTCGTATTTTGTTTTTTTGTAGAGTTGTTTTGCACTGTAGAGTCTACTCGGTTCGATCCGACTGAAATGCCAATATTTCATTCAATACAGGCTCGATAGTGACTGAAAACGACAGTGTAAAAGTAACGGATTTGAAAGTGAAGAAAGTCGAAGATATTACCACACCCACCACTGTTACTCGCTACATATACATACAAAATATCGATAGTCCAGTGAAAATATTCAGGGAAACTGCCGTGTAAGGATGTTTTCGTTTCATATTTATCTCATACCGGGCGAGTGATTATTGTGCTGGTTCGATTTGTAGATCTCGGAAGGTTTGTTCATCACCTATCTAGTCAGACACAGGATTATAGTAATACTATCCGAAGACAGTTGAAACAAACCTTGCTTTAAAGTTGTTCATTAGATTTGCTGAAGTAATTACTAGCACAACATTCACTGCACCAGTCATAAAGATTTCTTTCTTCAATGTTCAACAACTTGTAAAATGATGACATTAGTGTACAAGTAAATGTCCATGAATGTTAATTGTGGTAAAATCATTTTATGCTTGCCATACTTAGATGTACAATCAATCGCAGGCCTACCCGTATATACAAACTTCTTTTTTTGGTATCAGTCATAGAGCACAAAAATCTGTGAAACATTTGGTACTGATTTATTCAAATTGGTGTCAGATGTGGAGTTTAATATCAATCGGGAACTACGTTTTCATAATTATTATTTTATTTGTGAAAGTGAGAACTGATTTTCTATGTACTGGCCAAGTTGAGTCATATATGTATTAATATGAAGTGTATTGTTTCAAATAGAAACATAAAAGAAAGATGTTTTAGAAAGACACAAATTCCAGCGTTCAAAATGACTGAAATTGTAACGAACAGCTGTTTTCATTCTTTGATAGATTTTATTGGGCATTTGGAATTTGGTCTTACTGTATTTTTTTATTACTTTCTGAAAAGGTACAAATGGTTTTAACCGTTTCGTCAATTTCTTGATGATGTTTCACTTTGTTTTGTATTTAAAAAAATAATGAAATATTTTTATTTTGTTTGATTGCATTTGAAATATTTTCAATAACACATTTGAAGTCGAGAAAAGGGACCTAAGATGTTATATGAAATGTCTACTCCAAATAAAACCTGTTCCTAGTTTTTTAATATTAGAAACCAAGCCAGTTGAAGTTTGAATAACCTGTTTTCTATTTAAAAGTATATGTAAATGTTTTATGTATGTTGAATGTTTGGTGTTTTCCTTCCATTGATATTTAAGTATATGTGAATGTTGATTGTTTGCTTAGATGAAATGAAGTTTTTCAAGTGAACATCTGCGAAAACTTATTCCTTACAACTGAAAAATAACATTAAATGAATGTGCTAGTCAGATATACTTAAAAGTCTTTATTTTTATTTACAAATCACATTTTTATTTTAAAAACTGTATACCATATAAAAATTCATGTATCTTTGGATTAGTGAATGTCCTTCTGTGTATTTCAGTTCACGATTATTTTACAACTTTGTCAGTCATATCAGATGAGTACACAGAATCCTGGATGAAATGTTTTTAAAATAAGTGTCCTGTCGTGAAAATAAATCAATACTCTTATTTAAAGCGTACATCATTCACCTATCCTGCTTTATGTTCTATAAAACAATAAATGAAGAAAATTGTTAATATCTAAGTGGAAAAAATATTTATTTCAACGAATTGCCATTTTGAACAAATTGAATATTTTAAATTTTCTGTCGAGAGCTAAGCTAAGTATTCTTTGTATACAAATTGATATAAATCAAGGATTTGGTCATTTCAACATCCATTTAAAGTTACGAGTCACAAAAAGATTTTCTTTGTGATGTGATGACTAAATTATGCAGTTTTTTCATTTTACAATGAATATAAATTTTAAACTACGACTAAAATGGTCTACTATTGTGTTCTCTCTTCATCTTTTGATAATGAATAAAAATTGGATGCAAAATATCACAACACATTGTAATTATAATAAGAAAATAAGTTTAAATTGAAAAATACATGCATTTCAGTGAATTCAATAAAAAATGAGCTTTTAACTTTGGCACAAAGTACTTTTCTGGATTTTATAGACTTGACAAACACCGATTATGATGAACGAGAAAACACAACTCGATTCAATACAAAAAAATATCAGTCAATATAACCACATAATTAGAATCGTGGGTAGTTCAAACACATGAAAAATGGTATCATTTTTTCAACGACAGTTGTGATAGGATTTTTCATGTGCTTAAAGATTGTACATGAAATAAATATAACAATTGAAAACCATACCCAGTTTATGGGGACCAGCGAAATAGAGACAGAAACTGGTCCATCTAAACAAACTTGATCGCAATAGAATGATTATTTTAGATGCCTATTTCACAAACTAATAAAACCGCTTTCTGCTCTTCTCCTGTTGTTTTTGGTAAAACATAATACCTAACACAACACAAGCTACGATCGCTACACTTCCCAGTAGCATCAGTAAAAATATTTTGATGCCGGAGAGTGAAGACGGCTTTGGATCTTCCACATGATCGCGAGGTGGTTCGAAGAAAGCTGCAGAGGGGATTATATTCGACCTATCCTCGGCGTTTTCAGGCTGAAAAAACGGAGCAATGAAATAACTGATATGACTTTCAGAGGTTAACTTACGTCATCGGGTAAGTCCAATTCAAATAACCTAATGGACATGATGTCATGGTTATCAGATAAATCTCCAGTTGTGGCAGAGATTCCAATGTGGTAGCCAGTTGGTAGCCTTACGCCCTGGACTTGAAAACATTCCTTCCAGGCTGCTTTGTTTTCTATATCGGTGGAAACTGAAAAAACAAATGTACATGTACAGGCTATTCTCTTTTTTCCTAGACCTGCGAAAATCATCAGTACACCACAAGTTACAAAACACTCTTACTGCCAAACAAGCATGGTTCAACTTCATACCAAATGGTCTATTTTATTATGGTTGAAAGATATTTAATAAATTACTATATACCATACAAGAAGATAGAGAAAAAGTGATAGGTAGAATTGGAACATCAGGCATAAAAATTATCTACTGAAAACACATTTTCTACACCAGAAGAAAAGTTCTGATTCTCGAAGCTATAAGATTTATTTTTAGTCGTCTAATATGATGCCAACTTGGTTGGCAAAGAACGCCTCAAAAGTCAGTAGTTTAGTTTTGGTATGGGATAAGTGAAAATTGAACTTGTATGAAAAAAATTGAAGTTGCAACTGAATACAAGTCTGCAGCAGACAATCGTTAAAAGAAAGTACTATTTTTACCAAGTATTTACCCATAATAGTTTAAGTCAATTGTCAATACCTGTTAGTACATCTTTTTCATATCTAATTGATATATGGGTATCGTGATTTAGATTGCGGAACTTGGCTTCACATCCTGCTAACTGGGTATGAGTACCATCTCTGTCGTGATCATAAGAGAGCGATCCGTTATTAACCATTGCAGAAATGTAAGGATGCTGATGCTGAAATGATATTCAATTTAAAATGAGTAAAAAAAAATATTTTAGACCACTTACATTGTGGGGACCATTATGGTTGCTGTAAGTATCCAATATAATAGCTAACCCTTGGAACAAATTTTTGCTTCCAAATACCGGGCCTTCCTCCATAAAGTCTTTAGTGTACCAAATGGCAAAACCATCACCAAACAAATCTTTTCCTTTTCCATGGACTTTGAAGTGAACTTGTAAATCCCAATTTTTGCTACTCACAGGCTAAACAATGGAATATGGACAAATTAATGCAAATTTATGGAAAGAATACTATACATACCAGAGTGTTCCAAATAGCACCTATCCTACTTTGTGTGTCATCTACTAATCGAATATAATTTGGAGTAACCATCGTATGACCAGTGAATTGCCAATTAGGTATATCTATTCCCGATCCTTTGGGAGAAAAGTAGATTTTTGAAAATACCTTGTTACCTTAGAGTTTGAGGTACTTACCATAATAAGGTTTTATTAAAGAGTGTTCTCTCTTCAGGAAATCTCTGGTATTCCATTGTGCTTTTACGAAATCTAAAGAAAGTAGAAATACCGAAAATATATATTTCTTGAAAAACATTTTTTCTCTAATTTAAAGTTTTTGTCGAAATAGTGACGTAGTAAACATTTGTCTTTTTCTTGATTTTTAACCCTTGCCTTGTCACTATGCCTTGTCTTTCAGTAGTCTAAGTAGTCTTCTCCCACAAAATACACATAAAATTTTGTACTACGATTGGACTAAAATCCAGAAGTTTCAGTTCTGTGGATGGCACAAAACCATAGATAAATAGTAAGACAGCGAAGCAAATAGAATTCAGGACCTGGAACTTTTTGATTGGTTTGGCTTTCATTTTTCGATTTCAGAACTTTAAAAAACATCTGAAAACCTGTTGTGATGTACCGGTCTCAATAATTTCAAACACTCCTCACTTATTTTGCTGCCGTTCCTCAAGGAAAGTTGTCCAATACTAGTTTTCTCTGGTCTCTATATTCAGCTTAGTTTGACTAACATACTTTTTATTGCAACCTTTACACACACACAATTTCGTGAACCCCAGACTCTTTATTTCGCTTCGTCTTGTCTTTTGGGTTATCTTAAACTTGTTAAAATATATGAGCAGTTCTGAAAATCACTTTCATATTCAATTTTTTAAACATTCAAATAAATACGTTGCTTTATTTGGTTCAAATGAAAGGTCTATAAATTTTGAGTCTTCAACTTTTTGAAAAATCGGGAATCTACAAAGACACTCTTTAAATGTTCTTCTCTTAAATAACTTATATCCACTATGGTCGAAGGATATTCATCACTTCAACTATAATTGCTCGCACAATCTTATATAAAATAGAATTGCTTCTAGCTCGCTGTTTTTACAATCAGTATGAGGGTACGGTAATTTGCAATTCGTTGTAATGTGTTTGGCTAATAATGTGTTTATATTGTAGTACAAAAACGCTTGAGAAAGCTATTGCTCAGTGGAAAACTTAGTGAGGTTTTGACCAGTGAAATCTTAGAATAAAGTGTCATTAACTGAATTTGATTAAGTCAAATTCATATTATTTATTTCCTTAAAATGACAAAAAATGTATAAGATAGTCACTACATACATAAAAGGACAAAACAAAAAAATATATATACAAGAATGAACAAGAAAAATACAGAATAGTATTCAAGTGGCCTCCACCACTGAACTTTCAGATGCCTTTATTCTCTATATATTATATCTATGATCCTGACACAATATACGGTATTCTGTGCTTGTGACCCGAGATACAGAAGATGAAACTTTTTACTCGGGTAAACATTTTACCTTTCCGTGTCTGAAAATCTAACATTCTGATTTTTAGTGTTCCATGTCAGAATAAATCTGTATTTGTTTTGTTGCCTAACATACTTTTTTTAAATTAAAAATGGGTTCCAAATATGTGACAGTCTACACCAATGGAACAGATGCAAACAGAGCGGTACACAAAAAATCATTTTACTTTGTGAATAATTTCATAATGAAATTTACAGGTATTTGACCTGCCAGAAACCTTGGAAGATTTACTGAAAATTGTTTCCTGTAAATTCAATGTCACAGCCAGAAGGGTGTTTCTTGGAGATGGCACAGAAATAAGAGACATAAATTATATTCGGAACAAAGACGAGCTTTACATTTCTGAAGACGAAAACTTTCAGAAGCCTACAGAATCCAGTGGAGTTCATAATAATTCCGAATGGGTGTCTTTAAATGTTGGAGGAAAATGTTTCAGAACCTCCAAAAGGACATTAATAAATAGTGAACCGTCGAGTATGCTTGCTAGAATGTTCTCCGAGGATGGAGAAGGATATCTCTTCACTCCAAGCAGTGTGGACAAAAATGGGGCATACTTGATCGACAGATCTCCCACTTATTTTGAGCCTATTCTCAATTATCTAAGATGCGGTCAGTTAGTCTATGATAAAAATGTAAATCCAGAAGGTATTCTAGAAGAAGCTCGTTTTTTCGGAATTGATTCAATTATTCCAATGCTTGAGCAAATAATAGCTCAGGAGAAACAACCTCGTGATTCTTTACCGCTGACACGCCGGGATGTGGTAGATGCTCTTATCAAAAGTCCCTATACAGCTGAACTCAGGTTTCAGGGCGTGAATTTGTCCGGAGCCGATCTTAGCAGATTGGATTTACGATTCATTAATTTCAAGTATGCCAATCTGCAGGGCTGTAAATTAATTGGTTCCAATTTGAGCTGGTGTTGTTTGGAAAGGGCAGATTTATCACATGCGATGTTAGATAATGCCCAGTTATTAGGTAAGAATCAAAATGAGTTGTCTCAATCATATTATTATAATTATTATTACATAGTTAGGGGCCTAGTTTCTTAAACTACATTGTGTTTGAGTTTGCACATTATTATGTTAAATTAGAATAATACAAAAAATTTTAATTCCTAAGGAATAGTTGTACATTGATACATTATGAACTCCGTTTTCGAAACGGAAATTCTTATGTCTAATAATGTTCAGATATGCTGTGAAAAAATTGGTCGTTATACTATAGTGTATACTCCATACAGAAATACTGGGATTTTAGTCATTATGATATATATCAAAGAGATAAATTTATCAGACATATTACTCAAAAAGGGCAAACCATAGACAAGTGTTTCGGGATTTTGGCTCATCATCAGTATGGTGCAAGGATGGGTCGCCAAATGAAGTATAAACTCAAGGAGCCATCAGCAGAAGCCAGCCGCACATTTGTAGTTTCAGTTATTAGAACTTGTGTTTACAAGAATATCACTGAAATTACCACAGGGGCAGCTATAGCTGTCTTTATAACGTCCGGGCCCAGCAAATCATACAGATATAATATTGAGTCTTGATACAAATCGAAGATATACATTTATTGGACATAGCACTCAGAAAAGAGAGCTATAGCTGCCTCTGTAATAATTTTAGTAGTATTCTTGTAAACACAAGATCTGCATCGTACTTTGTACTTTTTTGGCAACCAAGTGTTCCCCACCCTTGCACTTTGCTGCACCATACTGATGATTCATGGATAGAAATGGTTTATTTATTATATTCCATAACATATAACTCAATTGTGATTTCCATATTTGCTACTGACCTTTCAAATATCATTGTTTTAGGTGTTAAAAGTTTGTGTGCTAATATGGAAGGTGTTTCTATGAAGAACTGCAATTTCAAAGATCCCGCAGGGGGAGGGGCTAATATGGAGGGCGTCAACTTGAAAGGGGCTATTTTAGAGGGAAGTGATATGGGCTGCGTTAATTTGAGGGTTGCCACTTTAAAGAATGCCAATCTGAAAAACTGCGATTTGAGAGCCGCCATTTTAGCAGGAGCAGACTTGGAGGTATAGCAATACATTTAACATGACTTTCTAATCATTACAATCTTTGCGAGAAAAGTAGGCAGTTTGACGATTGATCAGTGGCTAGATTTGTGAGATACGGGAAATGTACCTCTTACCTAATTGTTGCTACTTTTACACAGGTGTAGTTGCTGCTGTTTTTTGAAAAATGTGCTTTGTTGTAATCTCTTTCAGGTATTTATTTTTGATTCATTTTTCAGAACTGCGATTTGTCTGGAAGTGACCTGCATGAAGCCAATTTGAGAGGTGCTAATTTGAAAGATGCAGCTTTCGAATTGATGTTGACTCCTCTGCATATGTCTCAAGCTATTCGATGAAATTTAATTATATGAGAGATGAAGAATGGGTCAAGACAAGACGGTTAATCTGAATGAATAGCATTGTTTTCTTCTACTAAGTTTACTTAGAAGTATTATATTGAGGGATATTTTATTCATTATTTATACAGTTTCTGTACAATCATACATTTACTGAAAACGTTTCTATTATAAAAAATTCAAAACAAAGATTAAATCCATTTTCCATTTGATGGGTGAGATATAGTTGTAAATCATTGAAAATAAAAAAATAATTTCCGAGTCTTTTGCCAGATATTATGCAACTATGGTTCCAAATGATTTACAAAATCAATTCAAAAATTAAATTTTATTAGGTACAACGGATTCAAACATTTACATGCATAGTTTTTATTTCCATCCTGTTACACCAACTGAGGTCATTACTAAAATTAAGAATAAAAATTCCACCGGAATGGACTGTATTACTACAAAAATAATCAAATCTACCACTGGCATTCATAATCAATAAATCTGTTGAAGACAGAACATTTTCCAGACCCACTAAAAATTGGAAAAATAATTCCCTTATGCAAGAAAAACTCCCTTATAATCGATAATTATAGACCAGTAACCATTCCCAGTGTTTTGGATAAGGTAATTGAAAAAAGTATCTGTAACAAATTATTTACTTTTTTGGTGAAACAATATAATCAGCAACATGGATACTGCCCCGGTAAGTCGACGGAAGGAGCGGCTGCAACTTTTCTGGAGCATATTTATAATGATATTGACAAAGGTAAATTTGTAGCT
>WOGP01003986.1:0-14546 GCA_015342065.1 Leptinotarsa undecemlineata | reverse complement strand
CCCAATCCTTCTTATTCTTTCCGATAATCCTTTGATGTAGGGAAGTACAAGTACTGGTTGTGACGGCCTCTCTTCCTTGTGGAGCTCTTGCTGTCTTCTAGCTAAAACCTATTCTACCATCACTCTGGAATAACCATTCCGTTGAAGATCATTCTTGATGACTAATATCGGCTGTTGCCCACTCACCTGATTCTTGCCGGTAACGTGAATTCGAACAACACTGCTAGTCTCTCTCGTTCGTGCACTTTTGATAACACCAATGCAATGATAATATTGATAATAATGGAATGAACTCTTGTCTTAGAGTATTGGTACATGGAATGTTTCTTTCCCGCTTGGGGTTTTGTTTACGAGATGGAGGTGTAATTAGTCAACAATATTCGACTCAGACAAAGTTAAGCCGTGTTGAAATTAATCGAGTCCCAGGCAGTTTAATGTTTGGGTAGGATCTTTCATGCATTGATGAGTGGTAATACATCGAAAGCGTTCTGCAGGTGATCTCGAATAATTTCAGCATGGTCCTGCTACTGAATGTACGAGAAACCTCTGCGAGACTAAACTCATTGAGGTATCTTTCATAAATGTCTGTCGGATATACCTAAATAAACAGCGTGATATTAACCGGAAAAGTAGTTATTTTCTGGCAGGCCTTTACCAGAACCTACGGTGTAAGTAGTTGGAAGAGACAAAATTTCGAGTTTTTTTGTGCGTATGTATCTTTTTTCAATGCAGTCTTCAAACTCGGTTTGATATTAATTTTAGGTAATATTAGGCATGAATGAAATACATAATTAGACTGTATAAGCTTACTCATTTCTATTTTAATTCATTTATCTTTAGGAGAAACTTACTCATTAAGTAATTATCATTTTCAGACAAACAAACTGATTACGGATGGCAAATCACTTCTTCTGAAGAAACGAGCGGTGATGGTAAAACTAGAACCTGTTCAGTACTCGCAACAACAGCTGGAGTTGAGAAAATAGATGGTGGTAAAATTGACTACGCAGCAAAAAATGAACAAATGGATGAGGTATATCAAGATGGCGATGATAAGAATTTCATCAAGTCTGTAAGCTCACAATCCAACACATTAGTCGAACAAGAGGCGGTGGGAGGTGATGAAAATAGTAATTTCCGAACAAGTTCCACTAAAATGTCATCTGCATCTCGTGTAATTAGTAAACAAAAGTCTTCATTTCAAGACATTCCAACTAACATTGATGATATAAAAACGACTGTCACAAAAAAAATATATACAAATGATATTCCAAGTGATCTGAAGAAGCATCCGGACTTCGTTGAAGGAAAAACGAAAGCAACCAAAGAAACGAAGACTCTCCCTGATGGTACAGTCGTAACTACTACAAGATATAAAATCAAAGGAGAAAATACGAATCAATCAATACAAAACTATTCCTCAAATGTAAGCAATTCGATAGAGCAAACTTCGTCGTCTGTAATATTTTCAAAAACACATTCAACCAAATCCACTAATGATCAAATAGTGGAAGAGAAAATACTCGCTATCAAAGACAGACATGAAAAAGAAGATATGAAGTCTTCACACCAGAATAAAAAGAGTTCTGATCAACTAACAAAATCAATAAAAAGTCATCCTGATACTCAGAGAGCATTCAGCAAGAATCGTGAAAATAACCTTGTCAAAGCCAATGATGACGCGCAAGAATTACCTAACCAAAAACCTTTTCCAGTTTCTCAGATTTTGGAAAACATCAGCAACATAAAAAATAACCAAGAATACGTGAGAGAGAGCAGTAACATTTCAAATGAAATGATAATAACAGAAAGCGAATGCGAACAGAAAAACCACGTCGAAAGTCATAAAAAGTTCTTGAATTTGGAATGTGATGATGAAATAAAAAGAAGGAAAACTGTAGATGAGAAATGCGAAGGGAAAAGTACAACAAAACCCATCAAAGAAACAACTATCAAAAAATATCCTTCAAATAAATATAGTGAAACAGAACCTCGAGAGCGTCCAAAGATAGAACAAAACAAAATTATAAAAACACAATCGAATGAGACTACCGAAACTAATGATTTATATTACGAAACCACATATAAACCTGAATATACGAACAAAAAAATAAGTGTTGAAGTAAGTCCAACTCATGACGCATTCGCTCGTTCATTGAGATCTGTATCCCCTGAAAGAATGACTAGTCACGAAAGTCGTGTGTCAAGCAATTCCTCTCTTAAGAGTAGTACTTGTCTAGGAAATCCCTTGAGATATTCTCCAGAACGTCAACCGAGAGACAGAAGTTGCAGTCCTAAAAAGACTATGGATCGGTTGGCTAATACAGAAACTGTTACCTGTTCCAAAACATGTACTGAAAGGAAACCACTCAGAAAATCATCACCTACCAAGGCAACTGTAACAAACGAAAATTCAACAATGAGACATACAAAGGAGAACACATATGGACGTAATATGAGTGAACCAATATCTGTGAAAAAAAAATCTTTCCCTGATATCAATACAAAGAATGACATGGGTTCCAGTACACTTACTAGAAAAAAAAACAACTTGAGATCTAGATCTCCGTCACCTGCTTTCACCATTGCAAGTGAAATAGAATATTTCAAGAATGCTGATGATATTATTACAGATTTGGACGAGGAAACAATAACAAATAATACCACTCAGGTCACTAATATTGTGAATGACCATAACATTCACAATTTCGATAAAAGACCAACAACTTTGGAAATAACAAAGAAAACAATAAAAATTACTGACAGATCGCCTACGTCGCCACTCGCAGATATTATTTCTTCAAAAAAATCACTCAATAAAGAAGTTGTTCGTAGAAATAGTCTGAGATCACCAACTAAAGAAGCTTCAGATGACAAAACTTCAAAATACTCCCCTTCAGAATACCGTCCACTAGTGAGAACTGATACATATGAAGAGAGATGTCGCCAAATACTTGGTATTACTGAAAATACGGAAAAGAGAAGAATCAGTTTAGAGAAACCTAAACGAGACGTATTAACTAAAACCGAACACATACAATCAAATAAAGTAGAAAATTCTAGAAAAATGAGTAGGTCTTCTGAGAAGTCTCCTGTAAAACCAGATGAAACATGGGAAAAAAAGAGCCCAACAAAACCAAAAGCTACAGAAAAATTTACTGTGAATCGTCCAAGAAGTGTAAGTCCAAATAAAACTTCCATGAATGTATCGCAGACAAAGCAATACGCTGTGAAATCTCCCGAAAAAACAACAGTGAAGCCATACTCTAGAGAAAACAGCCCAACAAGAGTATTAGAAACTTTTTCCAGAGTCTCTATCAAACCAGATTACCAGAAAAGATATGAAGAAGAACATGGTAAAAAATCTCTTCTGAAAAACAATATAGAAGTCATGTTGAAACCCACGGAACAGATAAACAAATTTGAAAAATCTCTGGAACCTAAAAAGCATCATTCTGAAAAGGATTGTAAAACCGCTAGTACAACTAAAAACTCTCCTTTGAAAGAATCCCTTTCCAGTAAAGAAGGAAAAAAAATATACCAAACAACAACATATCCATCTCAAATTGAAAAAAATCTACGTAAACCATCATTGAAGCCTTCTCCAGTTAAAGATATTCAGTCCGGAGAAGCACCTGAAGTTTCAGAATATCCATCTCAAATTGAAAAAAGTGTTATCAAGGAGCCTTCAGAATCATATACCCTTGCAGACAAGAGGATTCCGGACAAATATATCCAAAAAAATAATATTTTAGATCTACCCGAAATTGAAAAATTCACAGTAAATGGATCTTCAAAAATGATTGAAAATCCATCTCAAATAGAAAAATTTTTATTGAAGGAAACTCTTCAGTCATTTCCAATAAAGGAACCTCGTGAGTCATCTCCAGGCAAAACGATTTCAAAAAAAGAAACGTCTGAAATCCGGCAATACAGATCACAAATTAAGATACCATCGGAAGGTGAACGAGATGAATTTTATCACGCCTCCCGAAATCCAATAAATGAAGTTTCCAAAATGACAGAATATTCACAACGAATCCCTGTGAAAGATAAATCTAAAAAAAAAGCAACTGAAAATACAGCATCAATATCCCAAGTAAACATATCCACAATCAAAAAAACACATACAAAAAAAGAAACGATTGATTTACCTGAAAAAAAATATTCAGAACCTAAATCAACAAATGTTTCTTCACTATTCAAAGATGAACCCAAAAGATATAAAAAAACTGAAACGAAGGATCAACCAGAAACAATTGAATACGATGATCAAGACAATACCATAGAAAACATAAGCAAGGTCAAGGAACAAACTACAGTTCAAACAATTTCCTATCTGGACGAACAAATAAAACAAAATAAATTGGCACACCCAACGAATTTTTCTTCCGAAAACGACGAAGAAATAGAAACACTTTCCACGAAACAGAATATTCCCTATTTGGGAAATGGGATTGCGGTAGAGGAACCCTTGGTTACTAAAAAGTTTTTGAATCAACTTTGCCATGATGATGAAATTGAAAGAAATAATATATCCCAAAATATTATTCTGAACGTTAAAGAAAATATTCGAAATCCCTATACACAGAAACCACGTAATAAAAAAGTGACAACAAAAAAAATTATAGAGAAGGAACGTAACCTCCCAGTTGCGAATAATAATCATAAAAGCCCTCAAATGAAGATATTCTCAAATGAAAAACCAGGCACCAGGTTGGTGGATGAAAATAAAATCAGAATAGAAAAACATAAAACTGATCTAACCAATAAAACATATTTAGAGAAATCAATAGATTATACTGATAAATATTTTAAACCTCATGTGAAGGAAACTACCAAACTAAGATTAGATAAGCATTCAAAACCAACTGCTTCACCTGATTCCAAAATACCAAAAGACGCCCTCCATGTACAAAAGACATCTACAAAAACCAATACTGTCACCACAAAAACCATCAAGGTGAAACCAGAAATAAATGGAGACGTAGGAAAAATAATCAAACCCATAGAATTTGTGAAACCACTAACTGGAAAAACAAAATCAACAATTATTGTGCAGCCAAGTAACAAAATACCTAGTTCACAAAAGCCAGATCAGCATTCGAACATTTCCAATTCAAAATATATTACAACTGTGAAAAAAACCATTAAAACATCAGAACAAAATGTGAGGTCTAAGCCTAAATTATCCACCAAATCTGTTGTTGATATTAAAAAAACCCGTGACACTCCAATTGTTGAACACCAAAATGACGAATTTGCAACTAAGAGGAATATAGTAACAACTTCAATCACCTTAACAACACAAACAAAACCCAATAGTGCAAAATCACATATTGAAAATACAATTATTACTCAAAAGAAAATCATAAAACCGTCAAAATCAGTGCATTCAAGATCTGAGAAACAATCTGACGTGAATAATATTTCTGACTCAGAAGAACACTCTGTCATCACGGAAGGTTCAATTATTAATGTTTCGAAAAAAATTGAAGAAAATGAAACAGACCATATTATAGATATGTTATCAAGAAACAACAGTAACACTGAAGTAGTTTACCCAGAAGTTAATAGAGTTGGAAGAAAATATGGAAAAAAATGTATAACTACAAAGACGGTAATAATTAATAACAACGAATCTCAGGATAGAGAAATTATTGTTGATTTACAACGATCCAAATCATCACGTGAACCAACTCCAGACAGACTGTGTCCCGTTCCACTATCTTCCGATGAAGAACCCATTGATATTCCTAGATATCCCGATGAAGTTGTTGAACCTGACGATGGCATTTTCGAAAGAAAACCAAAGAAACTTTCAGATATTGCGATTATTGAGTCGGAGGGTACTAAAGAATTCTCTCGATTCATTGAGGTAACTGATACTAAATTAATTACTGATGTTGATAAAGTTGAAGAGACGGATGATAGTTTATTGAGCGTTAACAAAAAGATCAGTAAATTTTCCGATAATGTTGAAAAAACTGAAAAGGAATATAAAAAGTTAGGTCCAGCACCTAAAGTCGAAAGACAAAAATTAGAAATCACTGAAGATTTAGAATCCGATGACTGTCTTCTTAGTGTTTCAGACAAAGTAACCAAGTTCATTTCAACTGCCGAAGACCTTATCACTCATAACAAACCTCAGATTCGCCCAAAAAGTCCAAATTATAGAAATAATCCAGACGACAAAATTGAATCGAATAGTGACTTTTTCCAAAATTCACCACATTCAAATCAGTTGACCAAAAATAGGCATGAATCAGTACCCAAAACAACAAAAAAAGCTGATAGCAATAGAGAGATTTGTTCAAAGGATAATTACACATTGAGTGTTACAGATAAAGTTTCTAAATTAATTTCTACTGCAGAAAAAATGACAAGTAAAAATGAGGCTCCAGTTAGTTTAGCCAGGATAGAAATTGAACCAAAACGTGACCCGGATGAAAAATCTCCTGAACGAAAAATGCCACTAAGAGGTGTTCCCGATTCTGTTGATACGAGATTTATGGAGAAAACCACCATTGTTACCTTAAAAAACTTAGCAACTGAAGAGCAAACTAAACAAGAAGCAAAAATGCCAAATATAGATGAAAAATGTCAAAACGCTGAAGGAAGAACCTCACCAACGAAAAAAAATCCGTCTGATTTTGTTAACAAGGCGCTTAGTCCTCCCCGAAAACCTTCAACAGAGTGTCGGTCACCAATGAAGTATATTTTGAAAGATCACGTCGAAGTTTTCTCTACAAAAAACGAAGAGAAGGATTCTCCACCCGATACAATTCAAAGTACACCGACCAGACGCCCTTCAAATGAATACTCAAGCATCAAACGATCTAAGAACCAAGATGTTGAATTCTATCGAAAGGAGGACGAACCAGCTGATAGTACCCCAAAATCAATCAGAAAACCATCGCGTGAGGAAGTTAAACCGATTCTGAGTCATACAGGTCGTATGAGAAGTACAGAAAGTATCAAGAAAGCTAAAGCTGTGTTCGAAAATATATCCTCTAGTGAACAAGTCTGTAAACGAACTGGCGTATCTATAAAGCCATTTGTATCCGACAAACGAAATGTTAATACACCAGTTGATAACTCTGTCATAAATAACACAAGACGATTGTCCCGAAAAAAACTGAATTATGATGACGAAGATGAAGGTGTACCCGCAGAAACGAAATTAGTAGTGACCAAAACCTCTTCTAGATCTGACTCTCCTGAAAAAGAATTATCTAGATCTACCTCTTCTGAGAAACCTGAAGATCATGATACTTTGCCTGACCGTCGTGATATCCCTCATTATATGTTTCCTTTAGATAGGAAACTCAGTTTGCATGAGGAAGATAATGCAGTTATATTACACTCCTCTCCAACTCCGACGTCAGTTGAAAATAAATCAAAAATTACATTTGGGGTGACCTTGAGAAACACCGAGCCGGGTAGAGTTGTTACCACCACGACCAGTACTGCAACCTCTCGTCAAAGAGAAATTTCTAGATCGAACTCACCTGAAAAAACAAGAAATCAAGGATCATCTCCCAATCTCGGTGATACTCCTCATTATATGTCACCCTTAGACAGGAATCTTAGACTCCAAAGTCCACATGAAGAAAGTTATCCTTCAGTTGAAACGTCAACACCTACGCTAGATGAAGAATCAAAAATTACATTTGGAGTAACCTTGAAAAGAACCGAACCTAGTAGGTCAATAACCACTACAACTAGTACTATAATACCTTCTCGAAAGGAAACTTCAAGATCACAAAAAAAAAACAAAAATCGCGAATCATTTCTCGATCATGATGATATTCCCCATTATATGCTGCCGTTAGAAAGGAATCTCACACCTCAGAGTCCAAACGAAGAAATAACAACAGACGGAGAAACGAAGAAATCCCAAACTGGTACAACAGAAACTACTACAATGAACACCTCTTCACGAAGAGATCTTTCTAGATCTACCTCCCCCGATAAACCAAAAAAATTTGAACCACCCGCCGATCTTGATATTCCTCATTATATGCTTCCTTTAGACAGAAATGTTATGCCACATAGTCCACAGAGAGAAGCTAATGATACAACTACATTTCCAACGTCGCCAACGCCTATCGAACACGAGTCAAAAATTACAAAATTTGGAGTTACCCTCAGAAGAACCAATTCTGGAAGAGTAGTCACTACTAAAACCAATACTACAACTACTTCTCATGAACAAAAAAAAATTGCTATCACTTCAGATAAAAATATTACCGAAGAGGACATCGAAGATATATTTGAGCTTTTTGTGCTAGATGAACTGGTAAGTGATGTTCACATTTCAAGTTAATTTCCAAGTGGTCAAAAAGTTGCCCCCGATGTACACTCCAGTACCAGGTTGATATCATCAGAAAACTTTATAAACCGAATCTAAGTCAGTCTTATTGAATCAGGCTGCATTTAGGAATTAGAAATCACTTGATTATTCAATCGTAAAGCTTGATAGATAGATAGATATTTATTCATGCTATTACACAAAGTGTTTTTGCATACGTCAAATCAATAATTTGATAAACTCAAAAGAAACACAAATACATATGCACCAGACAGACTCTAGACAAAACTCTAAAGATTTTTCTAGCTTTATTGAGTATGCTGCGGGTTCCTATATCCCCTTGTTAATGCCAGATGGGTGATTAACATTGTATAATTTTTTCTACGGATTTCGCCAAATTCTATACTTGTTACAGATCGTAGGTGGATTCATATGCTTACATAGTCATTCAATAATTTCATGTTGAAACCGTACATTTTGATTTTTTCATGAAGTATTTTGGTATCGATCGTTACTATATTACAAATTACTCTGAGACTAAAATATTGTAACAAATTGAAGAATTAACTGTCTTAACCAAATTTACTTTCAACAATATTTCGCTATCACAACTAATTTATATTCCACACTTAGTAACTAACGCTTAATTTATTTTCACTGTTCGAATTCTTTATTAAAACGCATGATTCACTTTCTAAATACAGACTCTCTCTATGGACGGGTAGCAGGGCTTATATACCGGTAACGATCGTTCTAGATTTATCTAGAGGTCTCTGTAGCCTAGTATTTTCCCGGCGAGTGAGGCGGGTCGATGGTTTAGCGGTGTTGGCAAACCCCAACATATCTGCGGTAGTAGGTGCATAAACAAGGAAGCTCCGTAGCTGATGTATGTCTTTTGGAATGGTCCAATCCTTAACTGCTTTGATCTTTTGTTCGTCTACTGCCACACTAAGGTAATGGACTTCTTTCTGGAACCGATGACATTGCATGGGACTAAGTTTCAATCCAGAACTCCTTAGGCGCATGAATACCTCCTCCAGATTGTTCAAGTGATCGTCGAACGATTACAAGGCCCAAATATCATAAACGTGAACTGCCACAATCCTGAGCCGATGGTGAAAGCAGTCTTTTCTCGATTTTCTGGAGCCAATTCAACTTGCCAATATCCACTCTTCATATCCAAAGTCCAGAAAATTGTGGATCCGGCTAGCGTGTCTAGGATGTCGACGATTCTTGAAAGAGGGTAGCTGTCTTTCTTCGTCACGTAATTTAGTTGGCAATAATTCACGCAGAACCTTTTCGAGTTGTCCTTCTTCTTCACTAATATGACTGGGGAAGACCAGGGGCTGTCAGAAGGTTCGATGGCTCCTTCTTTTCCCATATCATTGACTATCTTGTCCGTCTCTCCTCTCTTGGCAAGAGGGAGTTTTCTAGCTGATTGCCGGATTGGTCGAGCATTCCCAGTGTCGATTCTGTGCTGAATCACATTCGTTCTGCCGCCCTTTCCTTCTTCATTATCGAAGATTTTCTGGTACTTCTTGACAAAATCCCTAAATTTTGATCGGTGGGTTGGTGGTATGTCCTTGGAGGAAATGTCAATCAACTTCTCCAACTCTTTAGGCAAGTTGTTGGCTAGGCTAACCGAACTGCGTACACTTCGTATCACAGAGGAAATGAACAAACAGTCCCCCGGCATTATCCCTTTCTTGAAGGTCACGGGAAACTAGTTGACATTCATGTCCCTGACCGGCACACGCAACAGAGTCTTCTTGGGCTCGAACATTACCACCCTGCCGCTGCTCGCATTTCCGTACAAGCGACCCTCCAGGATGGTTTCAGCCCTTTCAGGTACGCACACGTCTTCAGCCAACAGGACCCTGATCGTCTCTACGCTTCTTCCATGAAGCACCAGCACTTCTCCGCCGACACGTAGGACGCCGTCTTGGAAATTCAGCTTGAACCCTCTGGAATTCATTATGTCTATTTAAATGATTGTATCGTCCTCGATGTCCGCCACCAATGCACGATGTTTCAATTTAGTGTTGCCCAACACCAATTCAATTGGTAGTTCTCCAAGTACAGTGGCTGGCTCTCCTGTTGCGGTGCGTAGCTTCCAGCTTGACGGTTCAATTCTTACCGTTATTTTGTCAAAAGTTGGCCCAAGAATAGTTCTCGTCGCACCTGTATCCAGCAGCATGGTGCAAGGCTCGTTGTCGATGAGGCCGTCTACGAAAACACCTTTGTCTTGTCGTTGAAGAATGGCAACATATGCGTTTTTTACGGGGGCTTGCTGGGTATAGGCCGACGATTGCCCTTTCTCATCGACCCCTTCTTGTATTCCTGATTTGGTGTTGATTCTTTGAAAGCTGGACATTTGCTACGCACATGTCCAATTTTCCCACAGTTCCATCATCTTAATTTGTTTCCTCGCAGGCAACACTTCTTTCATTACTTCTCTGATGGTGACCTCAATATCATCAGGTACTCCAGAGCGCCTGTCAGTGCATCCACGAAATGTTTGGGATGAGCTAGTATCAAGGCCTGCCTCGTTTCTTGGTCGCGAAGTCCGTCCAAGAATGCATGTACTGCTAACCACTCCATTACATTTTCCGGTGTAGCTGGATATGCCAGACGAACCAATCGAGCAATGTCGGCTTCAAATTCCTGTAGGAATTCTCCTGATTTCTGGAATCGGTTCTTCAGCTCTGAATGGCAAACGTGCACGCAACGCCATTGTTAATGCTACCGCCTTTTCTCCTGCATTCCATCCATTCGCTCTGGCCGTAGCTTCAAATTCTCGGCGGTAATTTGCCCAAGGAGTTTTTCCGTCGAACTGGGGCGGCGTCATGGAGAGCTTTCCTGGTTCAGAACTGACTTTGACATCTTTCAGTTACGGAATTAAGTTTTATTTAAGCGTTTCTGTAGGGTGGGCAGAATTAACGATTTGGTTTTGCAACTTGCTAATTGTTTCCTTTATCTCGCTGATTTCTGTAACGATCGTTCTAGATTTATCTAGAGGTCTCTGCACTCGCCTAGTATTTTCCCGGCCAGTCAACCTTCTTCTTTTGCGGTCATGTCATGCTTTTCCTGGCTGAGATATCGGTCAGGGCCGGCTTCAGATTCGTTACAATATTTTCCTCTTTTAGGATATCAATCTCTGCAAACAATGGGAAATTTCAAGCATTTCATCAGTTCGGATTTCCATTGTCTAATATGATATGAATTGATTTGAAATATCCGAAAAAAATCAGTAAAAAATAAAAAAGAGATTAGCTGAAAAATAACAATTATATTAAGTAGAAAAAATTTAAATTACAGTGTAATTTCAGTAATTTAAATTATATTCACCTAATTACAAGGAATTTTTCAACCCAATAACCCCGGATGACGTTCAATTATCTTCGATTTTCCGTTATGGGAAACGAGAAGTGTCGAAATTATTTAGTTTCCGCCATTAGACTGACACAAGCGTATTATATTCCTCCTCGGCCATCAAGATGACATTCGTAGAGGAGTTTTCAGCCCCGAGTGAGACGAATATCATCCTAAAAGAGGAAATTATTTTTCTGTTTACTGTAATTATTAGTGGAGTAATGTCCTTTTCAATTACATTCTGTTAGAGTTCTTTCTCTTGGATTCCACATCCAGATGTTCTAATAAATACTTATCAAAACATGTATTTCAATTCACTAAAGTCCTTAGAACATACATGGGGATTCCAGTGGTGGTTATTACAGATTCGAAACAAAACAGAAAATGTTTCTTGGAAATATATTTTAAAGTCAAACAAACTTTCGAGAGTTTTTTCACTTATCAAAATACTGGAATGCCACTCAGGCAATATCTACTTTAGTGAAATGAAACAAAATATGTGCTTTTGACAAATGTAACAACCGTTTGCGGGTTGGCGATAGGTGTTACACATCCGGCGTAAGTAGTTACAATTTTATGCTTTAATCGCAGGTGTCATCATCATCACAATTAGGACAAAGGAAACATATACTGCCGTCAGAACACTTCAAAGGAGCCTTCATACTACAAAGCGTACACTGTATCTATTTCTCATGTCGTTTGGAATTTGAATAGGAATTACAACCAAATGCATGTTATGTGAGCAGTGTGTTGGCAGTCAACTTTTCTCTGCATAAACGTATACCTTGCAATGCGAGCTGTGATTATTCAAAATCATAAGAATAGGATTTTCTTCAAAATATCTTGTATATTCAACAAAATGAGTAAAACAAACATAAAACTTGTTTTCTGTCATTCAAGTTGAGGGATTCATGGTCCATCGTTCTGAATATCCCCTTTCTGCTGACATCACCAAACTCACATGTTTGATGCTCTGTCTGGATAGTTTTCTGTTTGAACAGTGCACATATATGATGCCAGTTTCATGAATATGATAATAATCTAAAAGTCAATTTTATGTCTTCATAAAGCGTCCCGCAGAAGATCCAAAATTTTTTTAGTATCTGTTAACAATTGGTTCCACAACCAAAATCAAATTGCTAACTCGGAATGACGTTTGAAATCCACTAAGCCAATCCTATCAGAAAAAAAATATGCCTGTTCTTCATATAATCAATAGGAGAAACAGGCAAATTTTCAGTGGCTACAAAAAAGAAATACTGTCAGCATAATAGAAATTATACTAACAGAGTCATGAGACAATTATGCTTTGGAGAGTCATAAATTAATATTTTATACATCATCAACAATATGATATAATCTCTTACTGTCCATTACTTTCTTTGGCAGCTCTGTCATTAACATTTTTGGGATTATTTCCTTTCGTTGTTTTCTTCTTATAGTTCCTCATTACTAAAACAAAAATTTAAAATATTGAGAAAAAATAAATTTTTTGCAATGCTATTCTAAACACTGAAGGTTTAAAAATTTCAAAATAATATAGTCTAATCTGAAATTTTAATGTATAATGGTATAAAGTGTTAGGAATCACACGTTAAAAGGTAAGACCTCGTTAGTCCTTAGCTCGCACAAGTTTCTCAACTTCTGAGAGTTGTCGTTCATATGGGGGCGGCAGCTGATTAACGGAAAAACAGATTTTAAACAGATTTTAAACAGATTTTAATGGTATAAAGTATGTTAATGCCCGCAACAGTTGCAAACTTAGATTAAAATAAATCAAAGAACTTCACAATCAGAGAAATAGGGGTAAACTGCTGGCCAATTCCAACAGCTATAGATTCTTCTGGTTGGTAGCTAAAGCTGTTTATCGAAATTTACAAAATCCACAATTCCACCACTAAGACCAGCGGCTAGTTCAATTGCAACAACAGCCATAGAAAAGGGAACCCTACTAGCTAAACAATTTGCATCCCACTCCATAGTCGATTTTCTGAAAAAGGCACGACCTACTATTTTCACACTATAAACCACAATTAATTTTTGACAACGTCCAGTCAGGTGAAACAGCTCAATATTAACAAGGCGTCCATTCCTAATGAAGTGTCCATCATCGTTCTTGAAGAGTACGCCAATGAACTCGCACCAGTATTTTGTAGACTTTTCAACCTGTCTCACATGAAAAGAGTTTTCCTCTTGTTGGAAGTTTGTTCCCGTTCAGCCTATTCCAGAAAAAAATCATCCAAATAACTATAGACCAGTCGCTTTGCTATCAATGATATCAAAAATCATGGAAAAGCGATAATCTACCATATCCTTAAATATCTGGAAGGCTTCAACATATTGAGCAATCATAAATATAGCTTTCGGAAACAAAGATCACCAGGTGATCTTTTTAGTATGTCACCCATATTTGGAATAACGCAATCGAGAAATATGGAGAGTCAAAAACTGTTGCGCTCGATATTTCCAAGCCCTTTGACCGTGCGTAGCAAGAGGGTTAGCTGGCCAAACTTTGATGCTATGGCTTGTCGGATCAATTTTGTATATGGCTCCACAGCTTCCTGAAAGAACGTTTCCTGCAAGTGGGCGTCGATGGATATATCTCGAATACTTTCACAATCAACGATGGTTGAATAACTTCTTTGATCAATTACGCAAACACCAAACTAATATTTTTGCACTCGACGCGCGTTTCGCCAACAAAGTTAATACCTACTCTAATTATTTATATACTAAAATTTGTTACCTGTGTTGTATACCTGGAGTCCAATATGGGATTTACCTGTAATTAACTACCTGCAAATTGTTAGTAATTCTTCTCTTCTTAACAGAAGATTAAAAAGCGGACTAAACGGGATAG
>WOGP01003985.1:0-14546 GCA_015342065.1 Leptinotarsa undecemlineata | reverse complement strand
CTGCGTGACATTCGGGTCCAAGATAAATCAAACATGATGGATGGATGGATGGGATCTTGAGTGACTAAGGTATTATCAACAAGAAATACTTTTTTTGGACAAGCACTCATAAGAAAGTGGGCAAACCGCAGACACGTGTTTCTGGCTATTTAGCCTTCGTCAGTACGGTACAGCCAAGTACTGACTGAGGAATAATTAGCAAAAAGAGTTGAAGAGTGAATTTCAAAGGGACAGCGATTAGTTCTGGGAATGGTATTGGGTTTTCAATATCGTGGGTTTGAAAAAATATAAGCGGGAATGGAGTATACAATTAACTTGGTTCGGTATACACAGAACGTTGCGAATGGTGGTGGTTACCGTAAAGGTTTAGAACTATATTCAAAACCATACAAACCCACGAACAAAACAAAAAACTAGTTGATCCCCTAACTCAGAGGCCTCTCACCGATATTATGCGCAAAAAATTAAAATTCCACATTTTCGTTATGTTTTTATGCGTGACAGATTATTCTCTTCAGGTCCAAGACAAAACGAGACAGCTATTGTCAATTAAGATGGAATAAGTGGACCAGGAACGTATAAAGTTGAAATATAAAAAATGTAGGAAAGTAGTCGCATATTTTGATAGATTTGGAGATCCACTCCCACCATTGGAGTTGACTCGATTCTTTCGAAAATTTTCGAATGTAAAAAGCAAATTCCCGTGTTAGGGATTTAAAAAATTCTCGTGTTAGGAATCACACGTTGAAAAGTAAGACCTCGTTAATCCTTAGCTCGCACAAGTTTCTACTTCTGAGGGTTGTCGTTCGTAGAGGTGCGACAACTGGTTAATGGAAAAACAGATTTTAAACAGATTTTAAACAGAACAGAAATATAACTATGATCGTCAGCAGAAATTTAATACAGTTCTCTGTGGTTACTTGTGCTAACAGTTTCTCTCTGAATTAATTTCCAAAAGAAAATGGATACAACACCAAAACTGGATCGAGAGGCTATCAAGGGAATGGGGTTTTCACTGAGGATGTTTTCAAATTATGGTACCTTGAAAAAAATGGATGAAGTGATGCTTGCAAATATGCCCAAGGAAGTGATACTTGCCTGTGTTGTACATGATGTTGCATGTGTTTGGGAAAAGTTACTCAAACATCTACAACAAGATGACATCGACGTAATGAAATATAGATATTGTTACGAACACCAACCCGATGAAAATTCAGATTCCGATGTGAATGATGCTCCTTTACTTCAAAAAATCTATATGTTTTATTTGTAATATAGAGGATATGCATATCGGTATCAATAAAAAAGATATTTATTAGAAAGCAACACTTTCCAAAAAGTGGAAATTGTCTCAGATATGTTGTTGCTGTGCTCAACAATGAATTGAAATGTGTTTCAAAAGATTAATCAGTCATGTTACGAAAGTTCGAACTACAAGCTGTCCACCCAAATGAATTGGATAGGAACAGCTGTTATGGATTGGGACTTCTGGGATTCTATGGATGCAGTACAATCAATAATATAACTGAAGCTGATGATTTGAAGAGTTTCTGAAACAGCAATGACAACTCATCGATAGTCCAATTGAAATTCCATGTGGTGCTTACGAAATAGAAGAGACCAATGCCGTCATACAGAAACATATTATGTTCAGGTTGTTTCATGATGAAAAACCAATTGATATCGTTGCAGACGATATTTTCTATCTACACGCCAGGAATAATACATTGAAATGTAAAATGCGATCCAAATATGAAAGTGACCTGACACATCCAAATTCTATAGCGAACAAGATGGTGTTCGCTCGTGGCATATTTCCAGCAAATCAGATACATGAATCTCCATTACCAATAAACATTACAACTGTGAGATCTCTACGCTTAGATTGCAATATAATATCTGGTTCATATATAAATGGCGAAAAATTCCACATTCTTTTCTTATTCGATATTGATGTTGAACCTGGATACAATCTTACTAAAGAACCACACAATAATAAATATCTGCCTGTCAGTCCATAAGGTCGTCAATTGATTCACAACATTACAGTGCGTATTTTGGATCAAAAAAATAACATTATCGATTTTGTAAGTGAAGAAGAGATTTTCATTATTTTGGAATTGACAAAAATGGAATAAATATTGTTATGGGTTTCCTTCATAATAGACAAAATTGTATTGAAGAATTACAAACCAAAAGCACTATTAAAAAGAAAAGTGTGCATAAAAAGAAGCTCATTCCTCGAGTGTATGATAAAGAGTTAGCACATAACGCTCTGTCTGTGAGTGATCCTAAATTTTTCAAATCGATTGAATTGAAAGTGGTGACAAAATAACAATGGTGCTCGAAACAAACAGTCACAATTTGAATATATTCGATGAATCAGTACCCGATCATTCTCCCATAAGTTTACGTGAGCACACATATAAGCCCTATGGATAACCGCTATTCAGGAATTCAGATGAAATTAGTATTGCAATCAATAATAAAGATGTTATACTATATATTACCAAGAGATTCATTCACATAGAAGGTTAATTCACCCCCAAAGACGTAGCGAAAACATGCTATCTCTCGAATTATGCAATTGAATTTTTCTTTGATGAAATTTGTTACGAAATGGTGAACAAATGGATGTTGCTAGAAAACCCGGGATAACATATACAATGAAAACCATGATATCATTTGGACAATCACATGCTAAGATATTATTGACATCTGGCTGGGGACTTTCACAATTGAAACAAGATATCTTGGATACAAACACTCATGTATTTAGTGGAAAACTACCACTGAAATATTTGATGGGTTTTGCTGAAGATTACAACAAAAGTATCTTGAATGCTAAACAGGAGTTGATTTTGATTATCGCTCGATCATTAGGAAACTCATATATAGATAAAGTTGATGCTGATCTGGAAATTAATGAAATCGAATGGAAAATAAGACATATCCTACCAGATGATAAACACAAGCTCTAATTTCTGAGTAGAATGAACAAAAGCGGTCTGAATGCCAAAATCAAGTTGGCTTGTATGTGGAACCTCTATGAACTCCCATCATCACGTGGGACTTCTTTAGACATATGGTCCATCAAAACAACTAACGCTCTGGAAATTCCTCGTTTTGTTTCCATCGCATTCCAAAGTACTACCACATCTGAAGATAGAACACAGGATATAACAAAATTCACAACTGCCGATATCAATAGTATTCGAGTATACCTGAATTCTGAAGTTTATCCATATGAGCGTTGGAATTTGAATTTCGATGAAAAACTTGATGCTCCTGCTCATTATGATTTTGAGAGTTTTCAACGAATTTATTATGATGAAGATACGAGTGAACCTCTGATGAGTATCGGACAATTTAGAGAGAATCCACTATTCATCATCGATTGTTCTCATCAACCGAATGCAATAAAATCATCAACTTCTGATATAAAGATTGAGTTTGGGACGAGGAAGATCAAATTTCCAGACAACACTAAAGTATATGCGATAATTTTGCATGGTACAGTTTCAACATACGATGCATTGGATGATTCAGTTCACAGCAGATATTCACACTCCTTAAATTATTGATACTATTCCATTTTTTCACTCTAGCATGTACTGTCTCATATTTTTTTTATTTGTAACTGACTTTTATCATGTATTATAATTTTCTCTTAATTCTACTTAATATATATCATATTTATTGTTCTTTTATCATTTTTAATTGTATATAATAAGATTTGAATAAATAAAAATGAAAATAATACAAAGTTTTTTATTTGATATCATTTATGATTTACAGGAACATACAGATTATCTAGAATAACTTCTTTCCCACAGTCATCATTTTCGCGACCATATTCAATTTTCTCTCAATTTTCATCATTCAATTCAAAGTGATGATCAATCCATTCTGCAGCAAAACTTTTTGGGCTCTGACCTGAATACACCGTTGTATATTTACCACCCGAAGAGTTGATACAACTTATATCATCTTCACTGAATTGCAAGAAAATAAGTTCTGGTAGCCATGTTTTGAATACTTTATCATTGCTTACATCCTCCAAAGTTGATGAAATTGATTTACCAAATTTGTAGAATAAGTTGACATATTCTTAATTATATACACTTCATTAATTGGCAATGATGATATGACCTTTTGCTTTAGTATTTCAACCCCCTGTACAATCAAATTATTGATTTTATGTAAGTCTACTTCTGAAAAGGACATGATGAAAATATATATGAAAATATAAACAATTTCCAACAGAAAAATACACTCACCGTCTTCCTTCCATTACGAACTGAATAACACTCTACAAATGCTAACTGCTGCTAAAATGACATAAGGAACACTTGTCCGCTTTTAAATACATTCTCCCCCACCTCTGAGATACATGCGCCAACGCAACGTCTCAACACTGGATGCGTCAGCAGATATGTCGATACGAACAAGTAGTGGTCGTTGCGCTTTCGAAGATGACAGACGTTAACACATTCCTCGCCGTCTGCGCGTCACAATCGACATCGAGGCTAGAGTGATTCGTTACGTCATAACCTTCGCTATGACGTAACGCATACGTCGTGGAGTGATCATCTCGCTCTACTACCGTTGAACGATTGCTGCTAGGGTACAGTGATGCGTTATGTTATAGCCTTAACCGCATCGAGAGAGGTGAGGATACACCGATGAATACGCATTACCCAGCCACGCGCTGTGGAACGAACATCTTGCTCTTCTACCGTTCAACAGCTGCTGCTGTGACGTCACACCATTACTAACTTGGTGGGCTCGCACTGATGGAACATTCATTACTTGGAGGATATTTGAAGTATGCAGACGTATGTTTGTTCATAGACATGCTTATGATGGAACCCTGTACCGTGCATTCTCTCACACACACACACACACCAACCGAATCTCATACGAAAAAAATTCAGAATGATCCATGCACCAGACACTTCTAGGTCACATTGCCTTAATTCACTAAACAACAACAAAAAAGTAATTAATACATCATAGTGGTGGGAGAAGCTTTGAACCGGCTCATATATCCAACTTACTTATCTAGAATTAATAACAATTGTGTAATAACATTTCTGTCTCGTTTTGTTGTTGTGAGTGTGGCAGCTACTACTACATTGAATGATTTTTCCGTTGTTCGATTCAACTGTAAAGTGTAAACATTCACAGAAATCCTATTGAGATTTTTAAATTTGTAAATTTGATGTGAATCCATTGGAGTATTCAAAACTGCAGAGTGATGTGGTTATTTTGACACTACTTGAATTTTTTGCTACAGGATACAAGACACTAATAATACTCCAAAAGGAGCACATTTCGTCATCGTTTTGTACATTAATGCATGCCTTCTTCCTTGCGATTTCTTGTTGCTATGGAATGAGAGAAAAACCGTTACCATTTATTTATTGCTACTTCCAACAAAATAATTTCACTCAAAGCTCACCCCGATAGTTGTTCTTCTAATTTTCCTTACTTATTTAGGCTACCAAGCAGCCAAGTCCGTACCTGAATCGATAACAATTTTCCTATCATTCGATTTTTCAATAAAATCCCCTGAAAATATAAAATTGACCTTGAGACATGACATTTGTTTTAAAATTTTGAAAATATCACGTTTGAATAATGAAAAAGCATCACCTAGAAACATTTAAGGATCTTTTTGTTACTCCACGATTGAGCAACAAACAACAGTTTGCCACTTCACCCTGCAGCTTCGTCGCTTCAAACCAAAGCCTATATTCTTATTATTCATCATTTTGATAATCACTTTAAAGCGTTTCAATTCCCCAATTTTTGTATTTTTCTTCCCCAACCGAAAATTAAATTTTTTTAGCTAAAACGCATTTTCTCATATGTTTATTGATAAATTGTATAGCATGTTCGGCAATATACTCTGAATAATTATATCTAATGACAGAAATCAATCATTTAGATTTTATTTATTGACACAACTTACCGATATTTTGTTAACAAATGAAATTCTTGGTGAGATGAGTAGGTTTCGGAAGCTGCAGATATTTGAATCTCGTTCTGTGGAAACTGTTGAGATGGTTCTGGAAGCTGTTGGGATTAGTCGTTCTGTCATTCAAAGCAAGTACTAAACACGAGTCATTCTGCAAGTACTAAACACATAGAAAGTATTGAAAACACTACTTTATGGGGATAATATCTATGAATAAAAAAATTTTTAAGTCGAACAAAAAATATTGTATACAACCACAAACTCTATACATATATTGAACAAAGAAAAAAAGGGGAAAGCAGTACTAACCTTAATTCCGTACAATTTCAAATGAAACAACACGACAGCTTATTTCCCTTATGAAAAATTCTTTTAAATGGGGGTGATACCCCTCCGTCACTCGGTGTGGTAAAAATTGTTGTTGTTGTTAATTGGTTTTCTCTCCACGGCCGAACTTGAATTTTTGGAAATCTGCCTGCGAGAAACCAAAAATATGAATGTCAATAATAATAATAATAATAATATTTATTCATCCTTCAAGATCATACACATGATATAGAACAAGTCATAAGATGTATATACACAGACATATATAGGTACACATAACTATATTATTTCAAACATATCGTCCATACAAACAAGCAAACAACAAATGTAAAAAACTATGAATTAGCAAAATATTCACTAATGTCATAAAAGTAGGACTCCACTGAATATTTTTTCAATCTTGTTTTGAATTTATTAACATTTGTTTCGTTTTTAATATCACTTTGGAGATGATTGAAAAATTGTATTCCATTATATTTAGGACTGCTTTCGTAAAGTTATTGTACGGTGCTTTATACTTCTAAATAAGTCACCATGCCTCGTAGGATGATCATGAGGGTCAGAATTTTTTGAGGAGCTCTTGATGTTGAGTTTAACATATGTTACAGTTTTATAAATGTAGATCGACTGCACCTTTATTGATTTCAACTTTTTAAAACGGTTCCTACAAGTCATTCAGTAATCTAAGCCAAAGATTAGACGAATTAGTCTTTTTTGACTGATGAAAACTCTGCGAGCATTGGCCGTACTTACCCAAAGGACAATATTATAAGAAATATGTGAATATGAGAGAGCATAGTACACATTTATTAATTGCTCTAGTGTGAATATATTTTTCAGTTGCAAAATTGCATAATAAATACTATTGAGCCTCTTACACACTTGATCAACATAATCTCAGCCCTAAAATCTCCAACGCGATCAGACGTAGAGATAAACGTGTTTTGGGTATGTGAAAATATGTTTTGAAGCGGGTATTATATTCATGGAAAGATTGGTTTTGTTTGAAAAAATATTTCTTTTCATAGATGTACAACAAAACTTCCAGAATGTAGAGTGCAGGTATCATCCCCATTTATAACTGAATAACGACATGACTGATTTCCATAATTTTCTATTTGTGGTGTTTATCTTCGCACGGAACAACAGAAAAATTAAGAAGTAGGAATGAAGGTTTAGGTTAGACAATTGAGGTTAGATATTCGTCATTATGCGTGCATGAATTATAATTGAAGCACATTATGCAGTATTCTTTACAGTATTGTTAACAGCGCCGCGAAACTTTAACAAGTAAACTACAATTCAATCAGACGTTATATTGCGAATAAATTCACTGCAAATGTTCCGATGAAGCCAAAATTATACGATAGCGCCATGTTCTTCATAGTGTTTTTCAAGATGGTGGTAATATCGATGAGTTGCGGGCTTTTCTTAGATATCTGGAGATTGAACAACATCGTAAAAATGGAAATAAAAGGAAGCATTTTTTGGGGCCATTATTTTTTTTTACTTTCTACTTTTCCATCGTCAAAAAAATTTTTAAAACGTCCAAAAATACATTTTTCTTTTTATTTGTGAAATTATAAAACAACGACAAAAATAAAATTGTTTGATTAGTATCATCAAGTAACATATCAGTGCATTCATGAATTGAATTATATGAAACTATTCAGTCTGTTCGTTATGGAATCGAATCAGATATTATCCATAGGAACGCTACAAAATATTTCCACCTCGACCAGATATTTATCTCGAGATAATTTACCTGGTTGAAGCTGGTATGATTCCACAATCGTGTTAGGAATCACACGTTAAGAGGTAAGACCTCGTTAGTCCTTAGTTCGCACAAGTTCGTCAATCGTATGGGGGCGACAGCGGAAAAACAGATTTCAAACAGAGATATTAATGTAAAATTTTACTTACATGAAACACTATTATCCTCAATGGTCTACTTGGAAGTTTTGGGACATTTGTCTTGTCTTTTCATCAGTAAAATTTTGGAGAAAATTACAAAATTCACTCCTTCCATAATATTACAACTTTATGTTACCTGAAGAGACAACTTTCCTCTTGCCACCATAAAAATTTGTATAAACATTTATACTGTTAACTGATTCTATCCCAGGTATAAAATTTTCATTCTAATTTAAAAAAATATATTTTTGGGAGAGATCCATTATTTTGGGGAAGACGCTTTTGGCTTTCTACTTCTCCAAAATTAAACAAAAACTGTGGGGAAACGTCGAAAGAAAGGAGAAAATAAAGTAACTACAATAAAATATCTCTATCTATTCGAAATATGATGAACAGAAAGTGCTAAGGAACTTTATGCTTACCCAAAATTTAACCTCACAAAATAAAAAACTTTCCTTTTAGAGCGGAAAAAAACTATATTATCAAAACAATATTACTAATTCTGACAATCCTGTTAAAACTGCCAGGAAAATGATATCTGAATGGAATAATAGACATAAGAATGAACAAAAAATATCACAATTTGTCACAATCATGAGAGAGTGGATGGTCAAGATATTGTATCCAACTTTTTCAAAAATGCTCCACTGGAACTCAGAAATAAACTCTCTGTTCCTGATATAAGTAACATAATGCATGAAATTCAAACTCATACTTTTTTCTTGAGGCCGTACTTGCCGAATCAACTGCTAGTTTTATAGAAGAACAAACTCAAAAATAAATCTCCGTCAGGGCCCGATGAAGTTTCTATTGAATATAGGAATGAATGAATAGGAATGAGTTTCTGAGAAGAATTGTTAGCGTTGTGATTGAGCCTTTCATATTTTTGGTAAATCTCTCTTTCAAAACCGGCAAATGTCCTTCTGATCTCAAAATCGGGAAACTTATACCTGTATATAAAAAAATGCCCCGAAAACTTGGAAAATAATAGAGGTATAACAATTTCCAGCAGCTTCTCAAAAGTTTCCGGATATTGTTACTTAGAAAGAATCATTGCCTTTTTGAATTAATTTAGCATTTTGACTAACAGCCTGCACGGTTTTCGAAGAGAAAAATCAACTACAACTGCTACTAATCACTATTTTAACGATCTACTAGATTGCATTGAACGAAGGGAGATTCCTTGCGGCGTTTTCTGTGACCTTAGTCGAGCTTTTGACTGTGTTGATCATGATATTCTCATATATCTGAGTTATAAAATTATGGTATTAGAGGTGTTTGCCTCATTGGATTGAGTCTTTCATCAAATACCGATCACAGCCTGTCAGTTTCATATATTTAAGTAAAAACTCGCTTCAGGACATCAAATTTTCTGAGCTTCGAATGGATATGGGTGTCCCGCAGGGCTCTTTCTCAAGCCCGGTTCTTTTCTTTTTATGCATTAATGAAATAACTAATTCGTTTCCAAGCATATGACATACAATTTATGCTGATGATACCTCTTTACTTACGTCTCACAAAAATCTCGATACAACTAGTTGCTTGGTTTAATGAAATTCGATTGTATTTCAACGTTAAAAAAACAAATTCAATACTGTTGCACTCAAAAAAGAAGGAACATGAAAATTTAAATATTCCTGAATAACACCAAGTTATCCGTTCCTGTAAATTTCTCGGTATTTTCATTGACTCTCGATTGGTCTGGAAAGAACACTGTCAGTGTTTGTGCTCTAAGCTCTCATCTATCTACAATATGTTTAGAAACCTCAAACACGTATTGACTCCACAGTAACTGATAAATTTATATTATGCACAAGTGGAAGGCAGGATCAGGTATGGAATGTGTTTCTGGGGAGACTCTTCTCACTAGCAGAAAGTTTTTATTTCTCCTCAAAAACAATCTTAAGATGTATAGCTGCTGCCAAAAGTGACTACTCGTAATCTCTTCAAAAATTACAAAATTCTCACCTGTACGGGTCTGTATGTATTTGAAATTTGTGTATTCGTTTTCAAAAATAAGCATTATTTTTTATGCAATGGAGACTCTTATAACACCCGTCGTAAAAATGATCTGCGACTGCCACTGTCCAGGGTTAATGTTACATATAAAGTTCCAAGTAGGATCGGAGTGAACATTTTTAATGAATTACCTGGTACCCGCAAAAGTCTGGAACGTGAGGATACATTCAAAAAATATTTCAAACTTCATTTAGTTGAAAAATGTTTATACTTCATGAATTGTATCTTATCTACCTGACTGTTCTTATACAATTTTATATTATCGTAAAGAAATAAAATTGATATAATTTGATCACTGTTTCTCCATATCACTATTTTCGGAGGCTGAAATTTTGTATTCAGGTTCGCTTTATCTTATAGATGTGCAATTAAAAGGATTTTCAAATTTTCCAACTGAGGCGCTGGCCGTGAGGGACAAATACTTCCGTGACTGTATAGTATCAGCATTGCAGCCATGAGGAGCCGGGGCGGGTCGCTAATCATTTCATAAAACAAACACTATAAGATCTCAGTTATTTTGTCAATAATTTTCAGTTTTTTGGGATTCCATACATATAAATATCCAAGGAATCGGGATATAATAGAAATATTAGAAATATCTATAATGAGCTTCGTAATAGCAAGCTTTGAAGCGGTAACTTTAACAATTTACAGAAATTGTGCCCTCATACATTTCGACTTGTCGCCAGGCCTAGACAAATAATCAGTCAAAACTTTTGAAATATGTCGTATAGATCCCAGCAGCGAAGGTATTGCATTTCATTTTAATATTCATTCTTCACAACAAATGGAGACTTGTAACTTTTTGCGTCGTTATATAAGCTTTATCTCACACCCACAAAAAATCCTTCAGCTGCTCGAATTGCGTTCATGACTATTTCGAACGAACATTTGTGGGGAGTCCGACGATAATGATAATATTCATGACATCGGCGTTTTACGTGATTTCTCTGTATTGGCCAGCCAGTCGCACATACTATCGGAAATATTTTCTTTCAAACAGACGCCAATTTCCGTTAGCGAATTCCCAGAAGAATTGCATTAAGTTGCACACATAGACCATTCAGTTGGAAATGTAAAAACGATTTTCTCGTGTATCGTGACGTCAAAACATTTTTGTGGTTTGGGTACACTCAGAAAAATTGATCTGATGTTTCAGCTTCGGGGATCCGGGCTTGGTAGGTGTGGTACAACGCAGGAATTAATTTCGAGCGTTTCGCTCATCTTCAGCTGTGGTTGGCAGAAAAGCGTTGCGACCTCTTTTAATCCGCAACCAAAACGTTTTGATCTTTTCTCAAATAGTTACTGAGAATTCTGCATCGCGATAGTCAAGTTGATGTAATATATACGGAGTTCTCAAAAGCATTTGATAAAGCTGATCATGGTGTTTTGCTCAATAAAGGAGTCAGCTGGGTAAGCTGACACAGTCCAACTGACATGTAGAAAACAATTCATGTCCTATAACGTTGTGGGGAATGAGATGTGCCGAATTTATTGGAATTATTCGTTCCCCACCCTCAGTCTCATACAAGATAATAAGCCTGATGTGGTCCTTCTCGACCACCAGAGTATAACGATATTTGTCGTTGAGTTTTCAGCTCCTGGCGAGACGAGTATCGTCAGAAAAGAGGAGGAAAAACGGAATAAATATCGAGATTTTTTCTTCGAACTCCGCAGACTCTATCCAGATCACTCTGTCAAGATTGTTGTTCTGATTATTGGATTCCTTAGTGGAATGATGTCCTCTCTACACTCAAATCTTAAAATCATACCGGCTTGCCGCACTAAGGCAGAAATCTTAGCGGCACAGATGCAGAAGGCTGTCATTCATGGCTCACTGCGCTTGCTCAGGGCACATAATTCTTGGACCCAATGATCATTTACCCTACGGTGTGGGGAGTGGTCTTTGGTTAATAATGCTGGCGCGCCCTCTCGAGTGTATCGGGGCTTCGGGGGATAGGCCCTGACCAGCGCACACTACGGCGAAAAAAATAATAATAATAATTTTATTCCAGTGAGATCACAATTCGAATGATATTGGAACAGTCAATAAAAAAGAACACAGCACATGTATATATAAAATCTTGAATATTAGTAAAAATTATAAAGTAATATTCTGATAATGATCACTGGTCATACACAGTATAAAATACGTTTAAAATACATTCAGGTATCATAGTAACTCAATAAAAAATGCATCTACTTTATAGTAACATTTACTGATTAAAAGCTTTCTCAATTTGTTTTTGAATATTCTGTAATTCCTCTCACTCGCAATATCATCAGGTAGCTTATTGTATAGTTGAACCTCTGTAAAGGAAGGGACATTTTCGAACAGGGTTGTTCTATGTTGTGGTATCTGCAAGCGAGTACCGTATCTTGTATTAAAGTTGTGATTATCACCACTTGTCGGGATGTTAGAGAATTGTACTTTAATTGCCAATAATGATCTCATGATGTATATACATGGCACAGTGAGGATATTGTTTTCAATAAAGTAGGGTTTGCAAGAATCTGTACGTTTAATTCCGAAAATCAAGCGTATCATTCTCTTTTGTGATATCAGCAATCTTTGAAATGATACTGTATTACCCCAGATAACTATATACTTCTGAGTACTACTACCAGAGTTTCTTTCAGAAATTTTTAATATGTTACATCACCATGTTAAAAGTCTCATATCTTCACAAAATTGCTTTCGAAATCCACTACGCAGCAATGATGAGCGGATGTTCATAGGATCAGAAATGTTTGATGAGGAAATTTCTGATGATATACCTTGGAAAATTCCAATTACTGTTCGATACGTCTCCTTTTAACGTAGAGTATCCACTTTTCATAACACGTGACGATTCGATCCAAAAAAAGAATCGTTTTGGTTGCGCGAAGAGCAAAAAACAACAGATCTTGAAATGTGACAATGTATGTTGATCTTTCAAATCGTGAAACCCTCGCTTCTCGAACACTTTGATCTTCCCAGTACGTTTTAAACATTCAGAAATCGCAAGAGAGCTAAAGTCCAGTTCTCTCGCCATCCCATGCACCACTTGTGATGGATCAGGTTCTACTAGGGTCCTCGCAAATCATCGTTCTGGATTCCTCTTCGTCGACCTCTTCGGGGCTATCTCCGGAACTAAATTTCGCAAACCGTTTCACAAAACGTGGAACAGTGCCGTTCATTAACACTATTATTGCCAAATGCCTGGTTAACTTTTAGGGCTGTTTCTGCAGCGCTTTCGTTCACTTTGACATGGAAAAAATCGGCAGAAAATTGTCAACGACATCACATTGTAATAAGCTGAAAAGAGGCAAAAAATTAAAATATGGAAAAAAGTAACAGTATCAATGTATATCGATCACTATACACCACGACAAAGTAAAACAAATATTTACTGAGATAAAAAGCTATAATAACACATGACACTGAAACGGACAAATATTTTGAAACAACTCCATATTAGTATGAATAGTTCTTCAATTGAGAAAGATCATGTTATACATGATTTTAAAGTATTTTATGTTTTTTTATGTAACAATGATTTTATGTAACAATGATTGATTCACTACCTACTATCGTGGTATTTTCATACTTGAAATAAGCTATAACTTGTATTTCTATTTATAGAATAAATCTAGTACAATAAATGAACTGATCAAATTCTTAAAAATTCATAGCAACTGACTCCAAAATAAAAAAGCAGAACTGCAACCTGTGTATATCTCTAGTATGGATCATTTCCTTTTGAAGTCAACTTGGTTGGTGAAAGCGACGCGAAGAGTGCTCCAGTTCTGGTGTATGGAATAGGGTTTGTTTTGGTTTGACTTCAACTGATTAAATGGTGAGAGAGAAAGTCTGAATCCAAATTATGGCACTTAGATAAATAACTAAAATCTTTATCGGAATCGATAGAACAATCAATATAATTTACTGTTTGAAGATGATTTCATGCAAATGTTGTCCAATTTTGGCACATTCTCTCTAACATATCTACCGGTATTTGACGTATAAATGCTTCAATATTGGCTTCCAGAGCGTCAGTCGTTGCTGGTTCATCCCTGTAGACATGAGCCTCAACATAACCGTACAAGAAATAATCCAAAGGCGTTAAATCACACGATCTAAGTTGCCAATTGACGGTCCCCTAACATGAGAGAAACTGTTCACCGAAGAACTGTTCACCGAAGGCGGCTCTTGATTGGGCCATTGTGCCGTGTGGCATGTGGCACCGTCTTGTTGAAACCACATGTCAGGCATGTCCAATTCTTTCATTTTGGGCAACAAAAAGTCGTCAATCATCCCACG
>WOGP01003984.1:0-14547 GCA_015342065.1 Leptinotarsa undecemlineata | reverse complement strand
AATCAATTTGCAAATAAGTAACTCTATACATGGATGTGTAGATCATGCAAAGAAGTAACTTTCAGACACAAACTGAAAGAAAGTCCTCCTGAAACAGAGATGGAGTAGTAGAAAGCCAAAAACTTTCTTTCCCAAAAATTAATCACTCCTAAAAATATAACCCCTTCAATACATATTTCATATTATAACACTAGCTCACTGTGCAATACCTATTGAATCTACTAGTCATCATGAAGAGACAACTTTTATATTTCTGTAAAATAATATTACAACAGATAGAGGTTACATTGTATATTTTAATGTTTGTGATTGGGGTTATGATCATTAATCTACAATAGAATAATTATCAGTGAAACACTGATAACAAAATATGAATGACAGGATGTCACTTAAGACCTAGTGACGAGAAACAGAAAGAAAATAAGTATTCCAATATTGAATCAATGTATTGAAATTTCTTGTAACAAAACTCTTAGGTGTGCATAACCTTAATGTCAAATCAACATTGAATACTTCTGCTTAATAACTAATATTACGTAACAGTTTTGGTGAACACTTTTATAAAAACGAAAATTATTAAATCTTATGAAAAGAAATTATAACAGACCACCATACAAAAAATACAACTGCCCTGTACTTAAGTTCAATTTGTACATCGATACAAAATTAATCCAAGAGACTAGAACATAAATCATTTGACTGGTTGTTTGAACCTCTCTAGGCGTTGCTTTCCCTTCTCGCTTGCTGTTGTTGTTCCGTTGGCAGAATTACTGAATCTGGCTTTCCTCTTCAACATCTTTTCTTCGTTTTCTAGTCCAGACATCACAGTTGACACAGAGCTGCCAAACCTTTGAGCTCTTTGTTTCAGAACATCAATACTAGTATTCTGCAAGAAAAATTATATGAAGTGAATTTCTAATTTACATCCAACATAAACGCAGTTTCACAAGGCAGAAATGCAAAACTTCTATGGACCAGTGTTTGCAAATGAACTGTGTCTACATTATACTTCATCTCCTGATAACGCTAACTTGATTGTTCAAAAAATTTAAGCTAACTGAATGCTATACTAACCACGACAGTTGAAGTAATACTGGTGGCAGAATTATCACCTTTTCCAAATCGTTCAGCTCTAACAAGTTTCTTTGCATCGGCACTCAAAGTGGAAACTCCAAATTTCTTTGCCCTCATTTCCAATCTCTATAAAAAATATATATGTTTCACAGTGACATACTATCAATTAATCAGCTTACATCTTTTGCAGTAAGATTTGATAATTTGATGATCTTCTTTTCCTCCTTGAGTGGGGGTGTTTCAGGCTCTGGTTGCTTTTCTGTCACTTTTACAGTATCAATAACACTATTATGTCTTGTTAGAACAATTTTCTTGGCAGGAACAGGGGTGGAGCCCCCTATTTCTGAAGATTCACTTAGCATTCGTTTCACAGATTTCGGACTTTCATCAAAGTCATTTTCTAAAATGGATGATTCGTTTTCTTCTGAATGATCATCGTCATCATCCTGGAATCAAGTATGAAAAAAATTTTGTATTTTATTTTGTTTGTAACCATGATATACTACACAGCAAACATTTCAATATCTGTAATGTGAATAATGGTTATGGTTCATTTTTCGAGGAACTTTTTCCCAGAGACAAAACCAATCATAATGCAGAATTCCTATTGAGAGTACTATTTTCAAAAATTAGCAGTTATGAGATTTGTCACTTTTTGACTTCACTGTTGTTTAACTTTTTTATCACTGCTTTTTCAATTTATGAGAGCTATATTTTAACAATTTATTCATTATAGTTAACCCTACTGTAATTGAAAATTGCAGTCAAGGTTTGTTTTACTGTATGATCTATGAAATGAACATTTGTCCTTTGGGTTTTCATAAAATTAATGTTGCCTTACTGTCTATAAATCAGACTTATATACTCTGATACAAATATAACTATCCTTACATTCAATAATTCCTCCTCCAGGTCGTCCACAGATTCTGAACCAATAGTATCACTGGTTTTCACATTTTTTTGTAACCTTTCAATGAGTTCATTCTTGTTTCCAGTCGTACTCAATCCTCGCAACTTCAATTCCTTCTTCAAATCTGGAACCTAAAAACCAAACACATAACCTCTAAATTTTACAGTCATTTATGATTTATGCACTGGAACACTGTTCAAAACAATGAATTTGCAATAATTTTGATTTGAAGACTGGTCCATTGATTTACCTTCAGTTTAGTGAAGTCGGTAGAATTTTGTGACAAAGTTGCATCCGCCATTTCCAAAACAACAACAAAAATCCTATCTATTCCGTAATGTCTGTAGCATATTATGAATAAAACTTACAACATACAGGATTACAGGAAACACGAAACCTCAAAGTAATAGTAGTATTACTCTGAGCACGAAACAAACCACTCATGGCGTTTTCCATTGGTAAAGCAAGTGCTAAGCGACTGCATTATTTATGTTCCGTTGCTAAAGCGAATGTTAGTTCACACGTTTAATTGGAAAACCAGTTCAATAGTAAACGCACTAAGTGCAACTTCTAAGCACGAGTTCTTCGAGTCTTCAGTGCAGAAACAGAAAATCTAATTCACGGAGTTAGATCTTGAAATTTAGTGGTGAATGATTTTCATTAACTTCAATTTATCTTAGACACTTGAGAATGTGGTAAAATATAATATTATTTCCAAGTTTTTTGTGCATTTTAAGTTAATATTAAAATCATATCCAGCAATAATAGAAAGGTAGATTGTCAAAGATTCGTTTCGATCTAACATCGATCTATTCCAAATTGGACATACAATTTATATGATTAATAAAAGAAAGCGTAGATCTACTGTGCCGAAGGGAAGCAAATACAAAAAAACAGAGATGAATAAAGAAAACGATTAGGAAGAGGAAAGGAAGTCATTGAGACAAAGAATGTATCCTAAGAAATCTTATCTGGATTGCAAAAAAATTCTAAGATAAACTTTCAGAAGCGATTCAGTTTTATCCATTTTTATGGTGTACATGCAATAATATCCAGTTTCGATTGGCTTTGGTTTCATCAACGCTTTACATAATATTAGCAGGACAACACAATATGATCATCAAGAATTAGGAAAAGTTGTAGTCCCTCAGATTATCTAGCTAATCTAGCAGATTACATCAAATGGTAGCAGATCAAATTAAGAGAGTAAAGAACACGATTTACATAAAAGGGACAGCTAGTCTGGATGTAGTGGTTGTGTTATGTAAATATTATGATCAAATGTAGACCAACTGAGAATGTTCGAAGCTGCATATTCGAAATTACTTTTATATTTAAAACATCTTCTTTAAACTATCACTGTGAACCAATTATGTGAATGCTACGACTGAACGTAAAATTGATAGTTGTTCCAACTCGATATTAGATTTAACTTGTCGTTGGGACAATCAATCTAGTCAAATAAGAAATCAAGGTACGCTGAGAGGTTCGGACATACATTTTTGAAAGAAAATAAACTATAACACATCCCCAATCGTTGATAGTTGAATGGTTCAAGAAAAGATTCTTTTCATTCACATCGACTGTGGTCAAAAATTGTTATTTAATTTCATCCAGCTTGTTGTGCAATGTATTGACCATGCATGGTAACAATGAGGCACTTGATCCCATTCATGGAAAAAGCTGCTTTAGATTTGAAGCTAGAAAAAAAAGACAGTATAGAGTTGAAAATTTCATTCTACTACCTAATTGCACAGCTTTAAAAATACGTTTCAAAATTATCCATAGGTATGTAGTTTATCAGTTATATGAAATAATTGTCATAACCCAATCAAAACCTTGGTGAAAATCTATTACAGAAAACTGATGTTATATACACAAATGAAATTTTAAGAGAATTTAAATCTGTACCTTATTAGGCTTTCATCAGTCGTTATCGAGCCAATAATTTTTTTATTTTTCGGTAGACGTTTGGCCAAACTGGATTAAAAAAAGAGCAATTTCAGTGTTTCGAGGGTATTAGTGCTCGGCTTTTATTCACACAAATAGAAAGCAGCTACTAACCTGAATGAAAAACTTGTGAAAATCTCTGGCAACACTGTTTCAAAAATCAATTTGCGATTGAATGAGCTTTTTCAGGTTATGTTGTGGTTATGTGTCAAACTGTGGAATATTTGCAAATATTATACCTATTTAAATCAAATAATGTCAAATAAGAATAATCCTTCACCAGGCGACGGACTGAGATCTGTTAGAACTACCACGTTATTCAGAGCTGTTAATTTTGAATTATATGCAAAACCAGTAAGTTTATTTTAAAGAATATGTCTCTTCACAAATATATATATTTTTTTCAGAATGCTGTTATTATGGGGATTGGATTGATAGCTATAGCTGGCTGTACAGGATATATAGCTTATATGCGAAGTAAATATGAGGGACAAGGATATTATGGTGCCATTCAGGAAGATGGAACAGAACATTTTATTAAGAAAAAGTCAAAGTGGGATTAATATTAGATGATTTTGCTTGTATAATTGTATATATTAGTTTAGAGATGAATTTTCATTTTGTGACAATGAAGATTGGGTGTAAATTGATTAGGTCAATAATAAAAACAAATTAATACACTGACCCCTTGGTGAAAAAATAAAGTTAAATAGAAGAATTTAATTTCAGGGAAATATTGAATGAAACAGTTTTCATGAGTATATTGGCACTGGAGCTACAGATTACTTTGTATTGGACTTTACACATCATCATTTTCCACATTTGAATTATACAGGGTAATTAAAATTGGGATCTAAACTACAGGAGATACATAGAAGGTTAAATTGGGGCAAAGTTGCGTTTTTTTGCTTAACAAAATGCTATTTTGAAACTTGGAAAATCCCGAGAATTGCCGGAAAAAGCTGAAGATCGGAATTTTTGGTTTTTAATTTTTTTGTTAGTGTTAACCAAAAGCACATTTTCATTGATACTTTTTTTCAGCCCCACTTTTTCGTGTTCAGATTTACTATCATATGTTTAGTCTTCTAGCAATCATCAACTTTGTGGCAACCATATTTATATTGAAATACGTAATAAATGTAATTATAAATACATAATAAATATACATAAAAACGAGTCGGAAATGATATCAAGAAAACTAAACTCTGTATAGCCACATAAATGTGGCTTGTTTTTATGTATATTAAGGTATTTCAATATAAATGTGGCTGCCAAAACGGTATATTCCTAAAATTGAAGAGTAACAAAGGTGCTATTATAGTACATTTATTGATTAGTGATAATTCAGAGTTGACACCAGAAATATCTGATCACTCTATCGTTTTTAAAATTTATGAATGTTTCAGGGGATAAGGTCTGACCAGTGAAAACTTTGGAAAAAATCACTTTATTCATAACAAGCAAGTATCAGCTAGAGCTGTTTTTCAATTTGACCCTGACAATCCCATAGATGGCAACTTTGTAAGGGAAGATGTCATCGACCTTACTTACTTAGGCTTGTTCTTTGACAATTGAATCTAGCAATACATGCGTGGTTTAGCCTAGCACCACTGATGAAACCCATGGCGGGCCAAAACAGCGTTCTCTGTTGTTGAATCATTTCTAGTTTGGGTTCTAGTTCCCAACTGATTGCCATAGGTGACTATTTGTTTGAAGCAAGTGCTAGGTCATTTATTAAGTAGTTTCTACATTTAGTTTTTAGTGTCAATTCTGAATATCTTTTTAACAATCTAGAATCTCGATTTAGGAAATACCTCTTCTGTGGATGTGTCTATTCAATACTCAATTGACGTGTACATGGTAGGTCAGAGATCCAAATCTTGATAAGTCATAATGTTGAGGTTAGATTAGGGCACTTTTAATAATATGTGAGTAATGTTAACACAATACAAATTGATTTTTTTCATTACAAACCAATGAAAGCAAAATTTTAAAAGCAAATCAATATCACCCCAAAAATAATGAACAAATGAAAAAAATTTCATTGTCTAATATAATATAAATTGATTTGAAAGGGAAAAAAATAAAAAAATCTGTCATTTTCTAAATATACCGTATTCATTTCAGAACCACCATTCAAACGCAATTTGTGAAATATTTTTATTAAAAACTGCATAATGTACACATTATGTTCACAATAAAATAGGCTTCAATATTTCATTAAGACTATACATACAAAAAAAAAGAAATCTATATACAACTTCAACTGTTAGAATACAAATACACCATAAAACTAAATTAAGTAATTGTTTCCTTGGAACAGTCTGAGCTATGCCTGGCTTCATATATAATAAAGGTATATCTAAGGAAAAAGTAATTTACGCATTAAGTGCCATATATATGTTGAATGGAACTGATTGATATTTGATGAAAACCCATATCAAAACTAACTAATAAGACTTACTTTGGTTTTCCCTGTAAAAAGTTTACAAAACCGCGACACGTGTTTGCTATGAACAGCTATCTCAAGCAGGATACAATTAAATATTTTAGAACGAAACATTTTACTCCAAAATCTAAATTTCAATCTAAATTTGCTTGAGAAAGCTATTGTATAGTGAAACATGTCGCGGTTATGTAAAGTGTTTATACTAAAAATCAAAATAAATCTTATAAGTTAGTGATTTACCATACATATGTAATCACATTAACATGATACGTTGCATGATGTTTTGAACATTTCATCTATAGTAATGCAGCCACTAAAAATGACTTTGAAATCAAACGAATCTATTTGATTTGGCAAATTACTCATAGAGTAGTCCCGGAAAAACTGAACACGTTTCTCTTTCAACTGTAGTTGGAAACATATATTACAGTACAATTATGTATCCCATTACTAAACTCGAATAGTTCTGTAAATGGCAATTTTCATATGTGATGTGTAACAGACTAGAAGCTAAAAACTAAACAAGGGCAACATTGAAGAAAGAATAGGTCATGTCATGACTTCAAGAAAAGAAAGCACATATTTTTCTGCAGTAAAAAAACACCAAGGTTTACCAGCATTAGAAACACCACGTTTATATAATTTTTGATCAAAATAATCTCCCAGTAAATAGTTATTTAGAAACAATGAATGTAAATGATTGATGTTGTTTTCAAGTGAAAAAGTTTGAGAAATCTTACATTCTGTAACCTTCCTCAAAATATATTCAGGTCCAGTTTAAGCCACCTCAATTCAATACTTTGAAAGTTCTCTACCTAGCATGTTATCAAATGGAAATTATAAAGTATTTTTTAAGCCTAGCACACAATTTTCTTACATTAGGCTGAATTATAAGTATTTCAAAATGTAAACAGAATAAAAGGAGATTATCTTGAAACATTTGGATAAGTTTTTTTTAAAAAAATTCATGATATCAATTTAGCAAAATGACAATAATTGCAAGACTTTGCCGATAGGATGTATTTTTCTTCTGATAGTAAAGTATATTTGATTTGGACAGTTTCACTTTATTTTGTCAAAAATTCATGTAAGTTACTGTGATCAAAGTGGTGATTATTCATTATAAGTTACATACAAAATTGACATTACATGTTAACTGATTTCTGAACTTGAAATCACCCCTTATGAAATGTGAGAAAGTTGTATTACTTTAATGAATTAATAACTTTGTCATTAGTTTGAGGATCACTTCTCGAGATGAATTTTGAGACATTCAACTTTGTTTTCGTAAATAGATATTAAAGGTTAGCAAATGATAATCTAATGGAAGTTTTCTTTAGTACCTTACCAAAACAACAATTTCCAAATATGACTACTTCTCTGATGAAATTTTTGATATCAAACATGTACAGTTCTACTTAATTTCAATTTAAATTTGTAAGTTACCATAACTTACTGATAATGGTAACTGTTCATATTACTTACTTGGCTACATATTTTGGTGATGAACTAAAGTGATGATAATTCATTATAAGCTACACATAAAGTATATATTTCATAAAAAATGACTGATATCTGAACTTGAAATCACCCTGTATGAATAGTGAGAAAGTTGTATTATTTCAATAAATTAATAACTTCCTCAATAGTTTGAGGGTGATCTCTGGAGATAAATTTCGAGACATTCAATTTCGTTTTCGAAAATACATATGCAGGTTAGCAAATGATAAGCAAATGTAACTTTTCATTACTACCTTACCAAAACAGCAATTTCCAAATATGACTACTTCTCTGATTAAATTCCTGATATCAAACATGTACAGTTCTACTTAATTTCAATTAAAAATTGTAAGTTACCGTAACTTACTGGTAATGGTAACTGTTCATATTAGTTATTTTGCTCCATATTTTGGTGATCAATCAAAGTGGTGATTAGTCATTATAAGTTACATACAAAATATATATTTCATAAAAAATTACTGATATCTGAATTTGAAATCACCCTGTATGAATAGCGAGAAAGTTGTATTACTTCAATAAATTAATAACTTTGTCGATAGTTTGAGGGTGATCTCTGGAGATGAATGTTGAGACATTCAACTTGGTTTTCGAAAATACATATTGCAGGTTAGCAACTGATAAGTTAATGTAAGTTTTCATTACTACCTTACCAAAACAACAATTTCCAAATATGACTACTTTTCTGAGGAAATTCCTGATATCAAACATGTACAGTTCCACCTAATTTCTATCAAAACTTGTATCGTAACCTACTGGTAATGGTAACTAATTGTTCATATTAGTTACTTTACCCCATTCTTAGGAAATTATTCAAAATGGTAATTAATCGTTATAAATTACATACAAAATATGCATTTCATGTAAAATAACTGATGTCTGAACTTGAAATCACCCCTTTGAATTGTAAGAAAGTTGTATTACTTCAATACATTAATAACTTTGAGAGTGATCTCTTTAAATGAATTTTGAGCCATCGAACTTAAATACATATTAGAGGTTATCATTATTATCTGACTAAAACAATTTCCAAATATGGCTACCTTTCTGAGTTGATTTCTGATATGAAACATGTACATTACCACTTTATTTTGATAAAAAATCATGTAAGTTAACGTTAATTTTGTCAATATTTTCGTGAGTGCTGTCGCGAAATGAATTTTTGCCATTTTACTTTTTTTCAAGAGTACCTCTTACAGATGAGCAACTGATGAGTTTGTGTAATTGATCATTGCTACCTGACCAAAAATTCATTTGTTATTTAAACATCATAATATGAAAGATATTGTAAAATAACGAAAAAATTTGATTAGAATGAATTTTTCACAAAACTAAAAAATAATGGCTGTTTTATATGTTAGATATCAGAAATTTCAATAAAATAACCTTGTTGAACGGATATCCAAAATATTTCAAATATTTGATTGATTATTGATGTTGGTAATATTAACAATTATTCACATTAATCTAGGTCGACCTACCATGGCATTAGAAATTGAGACATAATTATATCTCACCAGGTGATGAAATGATGGAATATAAATGATTGTTCCACTGAGATACCAAAAACTAACCAATAGCAAATATCAAAAATTATATTGGTCCACTATGTATAACTTTCAAATACTGAATACGAACTCAAGTAATAATTGAATGCCGAGAGGCACCAAGCTCAAGAATTATAGTTGTTATTTATCTTTTTTTCATTTGTTCCTAAAATATTCCATCTTCAACTGAATAAAATAGAAATTGTTAATTATTCACTAAAAAAATATAAGAATTATATTTTCCTAACATATTTCTCAGTAAATTTTCTTGACTTTAATTTTCACTAGCATGAAAGAAAAAATCTTTCCAGTGGAAAAGCAAAAGCGCTTTCTAAATGCTCTAATAAAAACATCGAAGCAAGAAAACTTCGCCACGTTACAGCAGTCTCTGAAAACTTGGTCCTATCCACCAATGTTGCATACAATGAATATTGAAAAAACCATACAGTTAAAACTTAAATTAAATGGAGTAACACTCACTCGCTAACCCATGTCCACTAAAAATGCACAACCGTGAATCTCATTGACTTAACACAAATAATAATGCACTTGAAAACTACTTGTAGATTCTCAACTGTCGTTAGTGGTAATTCTGGTAGTTGAAGTTTTCTGTGCTGGTATAAGTTGTCGAAGTATGACCGACACTCGAGTAAATCACTACCCCATCCTGATAAGAATTCCCGGCACTCTCTCCCTGCTTCTCCAACTCACTCTCGCAATGGGAAATCGTGAAACTTCCCACTTCTGATTTCAGTTTGATTTCGTCCCCGTTGGTGGTTTGTATGACGGAGGGCAGGTTGACCAGACCTGCTCCGTGTAATTCTGCCAGCTTGGAAGCGTCAATGATGAGAGGTTGAACGCATTCATCGCCAGGGATTTTGATGTTGCTCATTATTCCCATGAGGATTCGTTGCGGTTCCGTATGGACACTGTGATGTATTTCATCTATTGACACGTCTTCCGTAGTGGAAGTTTGAGTTTGGGACTGGATGATGTTTTGAGGCTCAGGAATTTCCTCCTTCTTCAGTGCTCTAAAAGTAAAGGTTCATTTATACAATTGTAAAATAGATAGTCTGATGAAATGAAAAATTCGCCTAGAAATCTGAAACAATTACACAATCTGAAATAACAATTTCCGATTTAAAAAAATACCATTGCTGAAAAGCAACATTAACTATTCTTACATAGTACGAATTGACTTCAATAAATTTCACAATTCAATGACTTGAAAGATCATACATGAACTATATGGAAATAAAACCAAAATAAATTATATTAGAAGTGGATGATAAAATTATTCAAGATCTATTCACTCTATCCAATATTCTTGATGAATTTTCAAACAAAAAGTATATGCCCCCTAAATTTCTGGAATTTCTGGAATTGTGTAGTGTATAATTCTCATTTTTTTGTGGTTTTTATGAAATATCTGGAACTGAGGAGTGTAACATTAATAAATGTCCTAAGGAAGGATTATTTCCTATGAGATTGAAATCATGTTGCTTTCTCACATTTCAAAAAAGGACGATCCAACTAATATTGCTAATTGCAGTCCAATCATTAATCTATCAGTAATCAAAAAAGTACATATGTGATTTAAAATCAATTAAAATCATTTTAGATACAAATTATGGATAATCAGCAAGGTTTTCTTTGTCAAAATTCTCTGTAATGAAAATATGGATTTATTAACTTCCTTATACGAGCATAATTGCTATCTGGAAGTTTTGTATTATTAGAAAACAAATTAGTGAAATGAATTAGGTTATTTTTCAGATAATCCAAAAAAATAAAAAATTAGGTATTGACTCCTTCACACAAAAATGTCTTCAAGAATAAATTTCAAATTACATGACATCAGAACCATCACGACTCAAGTACACCTCCAAATTGATTTTGAATTGTTTATACATTGACATGGCTTCGTAAATTCATTATAAAATGTCAAGACTTGGCAGGAAAATATTTACGTTGATGTGAGAAAATATTGACGAGCAAATAAGAATTTCTAAAGTTGTCGCACTAACAACTCATACTGTGTATCATTCACCATTTGTTTACTGTTAGGGAGCATTTACTGTCAAAACAATTAGTGTTGGCCCAATTACTATTTATTTATAAATAAGAATTTGAAGAAAATAATTTCCCTTATATTATCAGTATTCTCATGTCAACACTAAGATAGTAGTAGTAGTAGTTTATTTGATCAGATTATGTAGTTTATACATTTATGTATAATCTGTAGACAAGCAAAAAACAGAATACAGTTCATATCTGGTAAGCTAAATAATATATCAACATCATCAGCGACTTCTTTGATTGTTATTCGGCGATAGTTCATGACCATTTCTTCCTCATTCTCCATGTTTTCATCAGTTGCTGATGTGCTGGGGCGTCAGGGCTTTCACCATCTTCAATGAAAGCACAACCACTTTTGAAACGCTAATACCATTCGTAAACTCTTGTTTTACTCATAGCAGTCTAACCATATGTCTTTGTGAACATTTTACATACGTTATTTAATTTTTTATCCTAAATTTTATACAAATTCCTTGAACCATTTCAAATGACATACGAAAATGGCCAAACGAAAATGGCCAAGCTTTTGAAACATTTTAGACCTTAGAAGCTGGCATAAATAGAGTAAAGTAAACGATTTATATAGCTGAAAATCTCATCATACATCATATATATAATGATACAATAAAAAAAATTCAATTGGACTTTCCAAACCTATGAAATTCGAAAATTCCCGTTATTTTCCGAACATACTTTGTATTTAAAAAAGATTTTTGATATCAGGGGTGTGAAGACGTATGAATGCTTGCGTGACTTGGTTTGCCTTCCAAAATAAAATGCAGATGATATACACCTCTATCCTTGTTTATAAATTTTTCATAATGGAAATATCTAACCAACCTGTGAACTTTGAACCTAATAGGCATAGGTTCATGGGCAGGCGTCACTGGTTCTACTCTGTGTCCTCCTTTGAGATCGGGTTGTGTCTCCATCCAGTGCCCTGTTGTCCTACGGTGAGTTTTTAACTGTCCGGACTGGATGAAACGAGCAGGACACACTCCGCATGCGTAGGGTCTAGCCCCCGTGTGCCTTCGCATGTGCAGCGCTAAATCGTTAGATTGGGTGAATGCGCGACTGCAAATATTGCAGACGTATGGGCGTTCGCCTGTATGAACACGGCTGTGACGTAACTGAAAATACATTAGAACTTAAATATGATTGGAATATTTACCTATGTATTACAAAAAATATTTGTATGCTATATCAAGATATTACACATATAAATTGTTTGGATTTATACCTTTCTAGTAATCAATTAATCAATCATATTTCATTCAGAGACCCTATTGGGTATAGAACATGTCAATCACAATGAACAATAAAGAAGTTCCTATCCTAAAAAAGAAACCTATAGTTTTACAATCAATATGCATAACTCAAATATATAAAAACATACACTAATTTACTATTGTTTCACGTTAAAATACTCAGTGAGGAAAGAGAATTGAAAATTTCTATGTTTTATACCACTTTTAATTGTAACTAACGTTACTGCAGTTTCGTCAGTGAGGTCGTAAAACAAATTAATTTGTAAATATTTTTTCATAGCGCTTCGGAATCTAGATAGTGTGGTCTCATTTCTAATATTTACTGGCAACTTATTTTAAGCTTTTATACCCATAGAAATTGATCCCTTTGACACCAGATCAAGATTATCAAGTCTGGGATAGATATTGCTGCTAGCTCTAGTTTGATATGGGTGTACATCATTATATCTCGGAAGCATATTTCTGGTTCTGAAGATATAACATACCACCTCCAGTAGATACAAGCATATTAATGGCAGGATATACACCCTAAGTGTCCTAATTTGTTTGTGTGAAGGCCAAATTTATGTACATGAATGTATCCATTTTAATTTGCAACCTAATACATGTATATATACAATGCCCGTCTAAAGTCGGTTCCCCCTCTTATTATTTTTTGAACCAACTGGTATATGGCAACGAAGTATGAAGCGTTTGAATATGTGATAAAAAGCCACTTTTTTCATGAAAAAAATGACAGTCGAAAGATTTAAAATGAGCGTTTGGTGCCATCTTGCATTATTTTCTTGAATAGATATCCAGTATATTATTCGATTTTTCTTTGAATTCTTCCCTCTTGAACTAAACTGCTTTTGAAATATCGTTATTTGAAAATAAGTTGGTTAAAAAAAATAGATTTTCCAATAAAAACACTTTTATCAAACCCCAAAAGTGTTTGAAGTGTATCCTTCCAAAAATCTTGGAGGGTCCGTTATCCGAACGTCAATTTCATGAATACTCCAAACGCTTCTTCGGTAATCCGAACAATACAAGAGCGATGTGCGTTTAGACAGGAAAATACTTGTCTGGAGCTGACTGACGCAATGTACGATTTGTACGGCTATAAAATGTTTTATTATTGATGGCAGTTTGTTCATTTCTTTTATCACATGTTTCTATTCTTTTGCATTCAAAATCTTCAATTGTTTGGCATTCACTGGTATAGATTTTGAACTTCAGATATTCCCAGAGGAAAAAATTTAGATGCGTGAGATCTGGAGATCTTGGTGGTCATTCTGTACTGCCCCTGTGACCTATCCATTGCCCATTAAAGCTTGTATCGAAAAACTCTTTAGCCATGCAATGGAAATGGGAAGGTGAGCCGTTCTGCTGAAATATATTTTCACGATTTCCAAACCCTTCCTGAATGTCCAATACAATTTGTCTTTTCTATAGAGAAAAACTAGCATTCATTTGAGAAACACACAATTCTTCTTGTTAAACACTCGCAAAATTCAACCCTCCAGTTTGGATCACCCTCTGTGAGATCATGCAGCATTTTCATTTGGATAAAACTGTTCCTTTTTCATTACTCTTTTTGCACTTACTTTGAAAGAGGCAGGCTTCCTGATCGTCCTTAGTCTACCGCAGTCGCGTGATGGGTATAGAGGTTCCTAACACAAGGTGCAGGGCCTGCCGCGAGGCGTCCGAGACCCTAATGCACTTGCTATCAGCATGTCCAGCATATGCGGTCTCGACCTATATCCATCGACA
>WOGP01003983.1:0-14548 GCA_015342065.1 Leptinotarsa undecemlineata | reverse complement strand
AATGTGGGAATTAGGGAAATAGGCCGATAATGCGAGGGGTCATCCTGATTTCCTCCTTTATATAGTGGTATCACCAATGATACCTTCAGAAAATCAGAAAATTTTCCTGATTGAAATGGTGATTTGATAAAATTGGTCAAGACTTTTGATGTGTTATCTGGCAGATTTTTTAAAATGTTTCCTGTAATGTCGTCGTAACCAGACGACGACTTTTTTTCCAATGGAAACCTGTTTCAGCTCATGAATATCACTGTCATATAAAATGCACGTTTCACAAATAAAGGGGTTTTTGAATTGTTCCATGGGGTCGTTCTGAGTAGTCAATCTTTCAGTCAGTTTTTCTGCAATAGAGCAGTGATAATCATTAAGAACGTTTGGTGAAAGTAAAACTTCGTGTAGTTTATTAGATTTACCTCTTAGGTCATTAACTACTTGCCAAGTTTCTTTCGATTTGTTATCAGCTTGTTACAGCAGTATACAGTACATATTTTTTGTATTTTCCTCTATAATTTTTTTTGTACAGTGTTCATCAGTTATGATATATCCCAGGCATGATTAGTACCTGAATTTGTCAAAGCCGTACACAACTTTTGGTAAATCAGGAATTCCCTTTTCAAGATGTTAACGTTCACCAATTACATCTGATGGCGGCACAAGATCGAAACTCTATTATACTCCAGGATAATAAAAATCATACATTTTCAAGAGATATCAAATAATCACATAAAAATAAAGCATGGGCTAGCGGTCTATTATACAAAAACACAACTCCACTACTATGTATCTCATGTTATACTCAGACCGTGATATTTTGAAAATATATCGATTTGTCAACCATTTCTTGACACGTGCCCTGCCCAACACCTCCTGATGAAACATCTATTTGTAATTTTAAATTCTTAAGAATGTTTCCACACACAGCAACAGTGACATGAATTATTAGACATTTTTGAAATCAGGTTTTTTCCTCTTGGATGTTGAAAATTAGGTAAATAGGTTGGATATTAATTGAAATATCAAAAATAACTATAATTACTTAGTGTAATTTTCCTTGATTTTTTCTCGAACAACTAGCATGACATGAAATTCAATTGAACCATATTGTTTTTTATTCGTTTCAACTGTTTATTCGAAAGATGCGAAGAATCTCACGTGCAAGTAGTCAGCTCTGCATCTTTTTTATTAATTGCGCATTCATTTATTTAACGGTTGACACGTGTTTCTCTTACTACTCATGTAATATTCACTACGTGATAACATGAAAATCATTCCTGATGAGACAGGAGTGAGACGCTTCGATATACATTTTGGTATAAGTGAAAATTATGTTTTGTAGTACTTATTGCTTTCGAACGCAACAATGCAACAGTGCACGTGCAGCGAACAATTAACTCAAAACCGCAATCACAGATCTTGAAAGTAAAAAAAGACCATTATGGCAAATCTCTCTTGATACTATTCATTTGATACTTGCAGCGGAATGTGGTGTGAGCTATGGTTGGTATACAGAGCAGGTGTACCACACATGAAGCAAAAAAATTGGAAGATTTTCTTGGTAATAATTAGAAATAATTAACGAATTATTAATAATTAAATGAAAATATTCATCTGAGCCGTTAATGTTTGTACAGTGTGTCTAATACGAAGATAATGCCGTATTTACGATACACAATTTAATGGAAATAATAATAAAAGGAGACCATTAAAACACATGTATCGAGATTTTTTCAATGAATACCAAGTCGAGAATTGTAGTCGTTTAATCGAAACGTTTTAATATGCGTACAAACATAATTGTCCGTGTGACTTGTCTGCGAAATAAATCTCCACGATATCGTGGCAATGTATCGACAAAGCAATAACCGATTCAGATCGCAAAATCTTCGTATTCATTTAGAAAATCCATCTCTCCGCAGCCAAGGACATAATAAACTAATAAAATTTAATGATTTGCCCATAAAATTCAATAAAACAACAAAACCATCTGCAGATATTCAATTACTCTCGTTCTTTGTCTCTTTTCAAAGCATTTCAGTCGAACGAAATGGCTGGAAGAAAGAAACATCGTCAGACTTTTATCGGAAAACCATACTGAACTCGAGCAATAAACAAAATTTGCGTGAGAAAATCGAACACATGTTCCTTCGAGTTTTTTCCTGTGGCATGTTTACTCTCAATATGTATATATTAACCCGAATATTGACAATTAATCTGAATTGACAATTAATCATTATATGGTTAGATTAAGTGAGTTTAACAATTCAAATGTATCGATGAGCTAATAGCCTAATTGATATGACTCATCGATTAAAACAAGTGATAATGTGCAAAATTAACATTTACTAATCGAATAATATACAGTCAGCCTGACACGAATTCCGTTTGAGACATGTTATTGTCTTAGTCACATTTCCACATTCTCATGTGTGATAAAATTTTATTTAGTAAGAAGTATGTCGGGCAAATCATTTCCTCCAGAACAATATTGGCAGTTATTGTTAATAGTTCAAGTTGAATATAAATTGCAGGAGTATTTTCATTAACTAGAGTAACCTCAAATCAATACAATCGAACTAACATTTTTTTTCTAATATAATATTTGCTCGACATACAAGATTTGAATATACTTGTAAATTTTGATATAGTAGACTGTCTCAAGGATAAATGGCGTTATTATTGTCTTTCTCAAGCAATAAAAAATAACATATTTTCGAAGAAACGTGAAATACAACTACTAGGGAAAATGTATGGAGAATATTGGATCTTTGCGGGAAAAACATTCAGATGTAGAATTTATTAAAAATAAACCGTAACACCAGTTTTGGCACAAAATAATACGATAAGGCAAACGAAGTTCAGAGTTACAGCACAGCATCTTTGTTCTCATGAATGTATCGAGCAACTCAGATTTTCTACCAGTTGTGGGTGCAGATAAGAAAAAATTGCATTGACAAATTTATTGATCATACGGTCAGAATAGGGTGAAAGATTTCTTATTATCATATATGTAAAATTCATTAGAGCTGTGATCATTTATAGTGCATTTCCATCCACAATAGAAACACTAGAATTTATTCATTCGACTATCTAATTCTGACTGTTACCACACTTTAGTAGTTCCATATTATGAATAGCTACACTAAAATGACCTTAGCGAAAGGTATTTTGGAAATTTTTTCATTTGCTACTCCTTTTGGAATGGATCCACAATGTAAACTGGAAACACGGAGAGACTCGGAATGCTGTGTTTTCGTCATATCTGGCATATCTGGTACCAGTAACCAAGTAGAACTTATATACAAATACTCAGGAGTCAGTTTTTTCTAACGAGTCAAATAAAAAACAATTTACAGTTTTGAAGTTGTTAATGGTGAAAAATCTCAAATTAGAACTGCTCTGGATTATTGCTCACTTATTTGGGGCTTCGCTCTTCTACCCAGAGAACAAGTATACGCCTCATTGGGGACTACTTGCTTTTCTTCTACTGATAACGCCCAATACGACTTACTTAGTCTACATGGTTCCCTCAATAATGGTGTATGTCAGAGGTACGTGGCAAACTATATAACTGCTCATTTTGGCAACTAATAACACTTTGATCTGAACTTTTCAAGAGTTGTTCCACCTGGAGAACGAGGTTCTTGAGAAATTAACTATAAACGAAATATTGTTCCAATAATAAAGCCTGGACCAATTACCAGATTATTTTTGACAGGTTCGTTATCAAGTTCCTGGCAACTACTGTGAAAAGTACTGAAGAGATAGTACAAAAAACTCAAATTCAACCAATTCCAACCAACAAGTTTCTTGTTATTGGTATAAACTAGCTTGACAACGTTCTTGAAGAGCCCGTTTATCTCAAGCAATAAACAACTTCATAGTTTCATGAATTGAAGGTTCATGGGAGCTTGGCTATAGCTGAGCAGCGAGTTTTACCCTCAAAATTTCACACATTCTTGAGGCAAATAAGTCAATACTGAGTAATGACTATCACCTAAAACATACCAATCGAGACCTTCAATATGTCGCAACTTTAAAATGATTTTCCATCTCTTGGTTGTTCGAGTCGATAAATGTCGATCGAAACTCTCCTCCTACTACTTTCGCCTTTGATTGACACCAATCGAAATAGTATAGACTCCTCCTTGATATAGGATCCTTGTCTTTCCTTACATTGCAGAAGTTTCTTCGAGGATTATCTGAGAATGATTCGAAGAAGACTGAAACACCTATTTGCTTTTACTAACAATTGTTGGAAGAAAAATCTGAAAAGGGGTTATGACCATTATTATTTTGCACCCGAAGCGACCGTACCAATTCCCTCTCAAATAGACTTCCGAATAAGAATACGGTTGGGGATGAACGCAATCGATAATTTGGGAACCGAAATTAATGAAATATATCATGAGGCTTCCAAAACATATTTAGCAGATATTTATAATTCGATATCTCATTGGAGCATCGGGAGTCGATATATTTTAATTTCTAAACTTTTAGACGCTTGCTTCGAAATTAATCACTTGTTAATTTAATTTCACCCAAAACTCCAATGTTAATATACTTTGGCTTCCATAAAACCGCTCTCTCCAATACGTTATGGTATTTTGTTAGAAATTTATCACCGAAGCGAAACAAATTTGTAAAGAGAGGTAATACCAAATATACGACATTTCATCTCATTCGCAGTGAAATAGAAACAGTTTTCCACATGGTATAAAAAAAATCAAATGTGATATTTATCACTGTCCTTAAACTATAGTCAATTTGAAAATTTTATTTCGGGACATATTAAAATTCAATTCGCTTTTCAATGGTGCATTTATATGCATAATAAATGACACATGGAAGACCATTGTCTAAATATGTAGTTGCTATTGTGAAAAATGATATTGGTTTGTAATGGAAGATCAAATTGTGTATATCTGAGGCGGAAGACAGTTATTAGATGAATATTTCATTTTCGAAGTGATAACTTCTTATGGAAAGGTAAATCGCTTCGTTACGTAACGCGTAACAGCGCCAGTATCTCTGGGGACGCGCGTATATATATTTGATGTATATTAATGTAAGAAAAGGTTATTTATTAAAGAAGTCTTTTATTGATTATTTTGTGTAGGTATGTACATATATTATAGCTGCCATGAACCAATTGTTACTTTTGTAGATATTAATAATGATAATGTATTTGTACATACACAAAATAATCAATAAAAAACTTCATTGCTTAATAATAATCTAAGATTTTTTTGAGTTAGACAATGTCAATATGAAATAGTTCAACTTGGATTAGTTTAAGTTATCACTACTTCTGTCGAGCATCCCGAAACGCATACATGTTTTTTTATATCAGGTTTCGAACAGTTATTTCATATCGATATGTTTCAAATGAGTTATTCTGACTAGATTATAAAAATATGATTGAAAATTAATTTAAATTGCCATTCTAACAAAAAGACGAGACGGAGAACTTCATATGAAGTGATGTATTTTTTTTTCAGATTGTGGAAGATGAAAATACCCAAAAAAAGTTGATGAAAATTCTGATTTTCCATGACAAAAAATTACTTTCGTTCAATATATACTAACTGAATCTAAATATTTACATTTCTATCAGCCATAATTTCATTTCAACTTTACCGCACATGAGATTTTTTCTCAGTCGATTCAGTGAAAGAATTAGTATTATAGATGAAAAATATATGAAAACTACAATGAAATTTGTATGAAGTGGGTATCAAACTGCCAATGAGCATCGATATTCAGATTTTTGAGTTTGGTAATCTCAAAAGTATCTCAAGGCCACCCTGAAGCTAGCCAGGAAACTGTTTTGTATGCATTTTTGAATGTTTTCCATAGGTATATGTAGAACTAATTTGAAATACTGAAGTGAACCTGAACTGAAAAATTCTAATCCTCTATCAATATTTTTCTTCCCTGCTCTCTTACCCTTTTGGCTGATTTTTGTCGAAGAAGGATAAATGGGTTCATGACTGAGGGGATGGCGGTATGAAGTCCTCGGACATCGGTACCTCCCTTTCACGGGGTACCCCTATATTTTTCTTGTAATTCAAAGTTTAAAGTGTCATTCCAAATCCCACCATGATCGAGGCAAATGCACCAAGATTCTCCTCGTCTAGACTCGCAGTTCACGATTTCTAACGAATGAATATAATTTTTTCTATAAAAACTATCTGATATTTCGCATCTCCTGTTTCTCACTCATAAATCTCCAATAATTCATTAACGAAGCCAAAATCATAATTAGCCATGGTAAAACGGAGCTCTTCGACGTCGAAATTTTTTGATAAGGGTTGAGGGAGTTATCCCTTTAATTTTTGTCTCTGTAATGCAGGCACGAGCATACTATAGAGACGAATCAAAAGGGTAAAAAAAACTCGTTCACTTATAAATTTAGGCCCTTTCACTAGGGCTTCTCATATATGTACGAGAAGTGAGATTTAATAAATCGTTCAGGCGATTTTTATAGGGAACGGTCAATCCAGACTGGACCGAGTTTCCTGAAATTATTCGGGAAAAGGCTTTGCGCTTTGTCTAGATGCTGGCGAAATTTATACTTCTAGAGTATATTTCCCAGATATGTAGGAATTAGTAATTTCGCCCTTTCGGGTTTTTTGCGCTGGATTTTAAGGGTTCTCGCGATTTATTGAACTTTGAGAGAGATATCCGGACTGATATATCAAATTTTATGTTCGAGTAGGTACATATTATACCCTTCTGGATATATTTTTTTGAGCCGGCTCGCGATGTTGAAGTCGTAGTAATTGGTAGAAAAATGTTACTTTATGGATTTGCTTCTCGCTTTTATCGTATCAATAATGTTACAAAATACAGAGAAAAGAATATTTGATTGTGATGAATTGTTTCAAAACAGTGAATGAAATCACTTATCCAGGGTAGATCTTTACCGTCTGAATGGAATTCCTGGCTAATTGATTTTTTCGGTGTCGGATATAAATTTCGGAGTTTATAATGAAAAATGTATACCTATATTTTCTATGGAGCGATCATTGTTTAGAGTGCAAACTCGTTCGGCATTTTACTTCCTGTGGTATGAAGAGGTCAGAAAACTTAAAAAAATTAACGTACGTCAATGAAAGTATATGCAATAATTTTCTGTATATTCAAATTGATATGAAGTAAAATCTGGTATATTTCTCCTGTAACCTGTACGGGTTACAAGTTTTTACCGGTATCAGTAATTACTGATTACAATAGTATTCAGGGATGATTAATTTGCCTACTTAATTATATCATTTACAAATATTCTTCGAAGAAAAATTCGATTCTTTCCAGACTGAACTAATTCACAATTCCGTATACCGGGAAATTCAAGTTATCATTTCTGAAATATCAAATCTTATCAATTTCAAATGAAGTTGTAGATTGAAGGAAAAATGAACGAAGTACCAACGTTCCTACATAGTAGGATTTGGTAAATGCCTGCCTGAAAACGACTACTTTCCCAGCTAATACCAATATGCATATTGGATTATATTCAACAGACATTCCTGCCAGTTACATCACATATGATAGTTTTGCAGATGCTTCTTGTTCATTTAGCAGCAAATAGATGCAATTATTTTGTGAACTGATCTGAATGAAGAAAGATGTATAAAATATGTTGAAAATATGAATGGAATATTGAACTCATTTATTCATGGTAATGAAGTAACTGTGCACATGCTATTATCATGGCAAAAAGTGATTTGTCATTATTTCATGTACATTTTTTCTGGTAAGTGAATTTTGGGACATCGAAACAGCTTCAAAATAGCATAAGGAAAACTGTAACTATATTTTTCGTTCTTATCATAAAAAAAAATACTATATAAGAATATTGCATTCCAAATTCGATACTTAATTTGAATTTCTATTATTCACGAATATGAGACCAGTTTTGGAATTTGGTTGATATATGTGAGCTCCAACAATTGAAACCACATGGCGTACTAAATTGGGTAATTTTTTTGTCAATGCTCAAGGATACACGAGTTGAGGTGTTTGAGTCATTGTCCGAACAGTATCAAAATTTGCTGAAACAAAAGCTGCGAATCGCAAAACATCATCTAGCAAACAACACCAAGTGAAACAAACCTGCTTATTTAGAATAAATACAAATATGACAAGTACATGACTGTAATAGTTCTCACAGCAGTACATTTTTTTATAATAATAATTATCTTTATTCAATCCTTACAGATTACATACAGTATGATACAGAATACGTCACAAATAAAAAAACCGTGTGACGATAGACAAATTTACAATCAACAATATTAAAATATCACATTTTAATAGGTTTGTATATACACATATATGTACATGAAAATATATAACATTTATATTCATGCATATGAGCAAACATATTTTGTATCAAGAAATTCTTTGATACTATAGTAACATTTGTCTTGCTTTCAATTTTGATTTGAAGAAGTTTTTATTCCGTTGCTCTCTCAGGTTTGCGGGAAGATGATTGAAAAACTTTATACCTCCATAGGAGGGGCTTTTTTCATAGAATGATGAGCTGTGTACAGGAATTATTGATACGGTCTGCGTTTCTAGTTGGATAACCATGGCAATGAGAAACTGTTTGATGCATCTCAACATGTTGCATAAATAACATTATACATTTGAAAACATAAAGACATTGAACTGTTAAAATTTTATATTTTTGAAAATATAGCCGACACGATTCATCTGGTTTTAGATTGAAAATGAGTCGAATAATCCATTTTTGGAAAACAAATATTCTGTTTGAGTCACTGGAACATCCCCAGATGTTGATGTTATAGGATATGTTGCAGTATATTAGAGCATAATATACATTGATGAGTTGATTGGTATTGAATGTATTTTTTGATTGCAATATAGCATAGTAATCTATGTTCACTTTTTTGCTTATGGCATCAATATTATTTCCCAACTCATTCCAGTATCTATATAAGTTCCAAGGAATTTCGTAACTTCAGAAAGATGAATAGTGCTATTTTTGACAACCACTTAAATATCAGTCACAGATCTCCACCTAGAATGGAAATGCATACAGACTGTTTTCTCTGCATTCACTATCAAAAAATTTCTTTCTCACCAATTCATGAATTCTTCTGCTGAATTATTTAGTTTCTTTTGTGAGTCTTCAGGGCTATCTGCATGAATAGCCAATGTAGTATCATCTGCATAGAAAACTACTGAACTTGAACTGACATAGTCAGGTAGATCGTTTATGATAGTGTATAGATAGTGAAATGTATAGCATTTATGGTATCTACCATGCTATTTACTTTACTAATTCGAACAAGTAGTTTTTATTCATAGAAAACTGTACATCCATAGATATCCTTGTATATTTTCTCTCTAGTAAAACTAGATCAGATTTTTAAATCAGGAGCCAGTAAAAAGAGTTTGCCCTCAGAAGAGGAGAGTATCATAACAAATTAACTACTTACGTATATACCTACAAACATTTTTGCCACGTTTTCACATACGAACAGGTAATTTTGATTTGATGAGTTTTCCAAATACTAATGTCACTCAAACCGAAAAAAAAATACCATTTTGTGAATTTCGGTATTGCTGGAATTTTTTTGGAAATTTGTCTGATTACACATCAGAAAAAGTATTCTACATAATAATCGATTTTCAAAATGGATATAAAACAATAATTGTGATATCGGTATGTTGAAACGAATTAATTACTTGGATGAAAGTATAAGTTCAAATCTAAATGAATTTTTTCACATGTTTTTTGTTGCAGCTTGTAAATGGAATGAAGAACGAGACATTAAATGTGTATCTACCAGATCTTATGACAACATTATTGTATTTCTGATTTATTAAATCCATGGATCTGCAGTTAATGCATTATTAATTTCATTATTATAGTACTATTTTTATGTAGAAGTAGTATTATATTCATCTATACTACTCACTTATACTTATAACGGGTTTCATATTTTGTAAGTTCAACTGAATAAATATTTATTCAAAGATCCATTCTGTAATTTTCTCATACGTATTCAGTAAGATGAAAGGTTAAATGTAAGTATATGGTAAAAATATTATATAGTTACTATTATTATTAGCGAATAGTAGATTCGATTTTAAATTCGGCGAAATGTCTACTTCAAAATCACTTCCTATACCTTTTATTCATAAATTTGAAATTTAGCAACCAATCAGTTGAAAAGTAAATTTGTGAACTCGTTTGTGAACATCTTTCCAACCTTTCAAAAATGCAAAAAATTAATGAATTTTTTCTCTTCGTCCTGATGTGATTTTTCAACATATCTACTTTTGTTTACCCATTCATTCTCTCCTCTTTCGAATTCGCAGATGAATCAATAAGAATATAAACACAAGTTTCATCCGTTCCATATAGCCCGAGGAGAATTAACTTCACTCTTCACTGATAGCTAGCGCCATCGTTATCGAGAGCGGTGTTCCCTCGAAACCTCACATCTGTTGTGTATTTGGCCACAACTGAATGGAATTTCGAGTCTTTCTTTGGCGCTCACTGATTTACTTTTACAATTTTTTTCATGACAGATCATCGAATAAAACGAATAATACCACGCAATGTTGAAATTGATGATTTCTTCTTTGTGTCTAGGTATACTCAAACAATTCACAAGAGAGAAAATATAAGACGTGAATCCTTGAGAAATAGTTATATAGGTATCACTCCGAAAATAGACATTAATATAAATTCACTTCGGTTTATGCATGCTAAAACCCATTCATTTAATTTATTTTCACTATATAGGTAACAATTATTACTTAGTTGCTATGTAGGTAATAGTTGTCGCAAAAAATCATAACATATTATCTACATAGTTTCGCCAATCTACGATTATTACAGCTTTTAAACCAATCAATAGCGCCTTTTGATTGATTTAACTTGAAAAATAATCAATTTCAACATCAATTTCTACTTACGTTTATATAGTATTTGTTTCAAAATTAGCAATTAAAATATATTTGATGACTTATTTTATGTTCGTTTTTTATTTGTTTTTCAATAGTTTGAAGTACCAATAAATCTGGATAGATAAAGAACTTCGGTAAATTTATCGGTAGTCGATTCGAATACGTAATTACTAATAAAACTCTTGAATGAGTTTTCTAAATATTTGTACTGAGTGAGAGCCTCAATAAAATCGTCGAAATGTTATTGTAAGGTAGACACACACATAATAATTATAATCTTAAATTTTCAATTTCGATATCTTCTGATAGACGTTTTATTCAGTTGCTTCAGCTTTGTTGATATTTGGTCTTCAATACCCACTTATCCTATTCTTACATTACGTATTTATTAACATAATAAATAGTCATTTGATAACTGGGAACTCTACTTGATTCTCATATGAAAGTAGTGTGTGGGATTTGGAATTTACATCAGAACATAATAAAATGTTGAAATATCTATACCTGTCGATTATAAATATTTGACAAGGTAAGAACTTGAAAATGGCAGTGGTAGATACTTGTGATTATAAGTACTATAAAAGTTCTTTTGATTCAATATATTCAGCTTGAATGCTCTTTTGAAAGTGAGAAGTTTTATACCTACACTTAGATAGGCAATAAGATTTGCTTTCATAGCCTTATATTTTCATTTTCTGTAACAAATAGGTACTAACCAGGTAATATTGGAAACTTATTTTATTCAGTACCTATCTATCTACTTGGTATATCTAATTTGAATGTCTAATGGATATTTGATGCAAATTTTCAATTTAATGTTTCAGATCATTCAGATCATTTATAATCGTTGTACCTAACTTCTATTTTCAAATCAATTTATACTTCTATGAAGTGTGAGACTCTTTACGACAATTCATGCCTAACACAATTATGTTGTAGGTACCTAAGTATAAATAGTTTTCTGGCAATAACATAATGATTATATCAAATTATTTCAGTTATTTACAGGTCTGAAATTTTGATAATAATAGAGTGTCGAATGATTGGTGCTTCTAATTTTGCTACATTTTTCTGTGCACAAAATAGATTCCTACCTGTTGCCAGAATTGGGCCAGGAGGTAAATCCTTTCTTTTTTGAACAACCAGTCCATTGACTGCATGGTCTGCAAGTCCATATCTCCCCCTGGGGGTGGTAAATTGGCGGCAGCTGTCGGCTGCATATGTTCTAACTCCGCCAGGATTGCGAAAAAAAAATACCGGAAAAACTATTTTACCGTTCCAAAATTTCACCTTTCGAAAATCAAAACATCACAATTCAGCATCGTTTTCAGTTTTTCGCACTTTTTTCATAACACTGTCATAACTCTCAAAGAAGGCTTTGTCACAAGTTCCAATGTTTTTGTTTTGTCACAGTCCTTTTTCAAAATCAAGTGCGCACAGTTTCTATATACACATTTTGAAATGACAATCTATTTTTTTTATTAATTTTTCGTACCACTGCTAATATTTTAAAACGGAAGCACTATCGGAAGTTTACAACTTGTCACACGGGGGTTGATGTTCCACTGTTCGTAATCAATCTACTCCGTTTCCACGTGCTTTCGTTGGGATTTCTACCCCAAGACTGACGGCTCGCTTGAATCTTGCATGGTGCATTCAGAACGAACTTCTTCTGTCTCTATCGCGCCGTCTTCTGTTTTCGACGAGCTCCGCCCATTGTGTTGGAAAGTGTCTCCGCCTAGCGGCACTCGTCGACTCTACGGGATAACTCGCTCTCTGTCGCAGCTGTACGGTCGTGTATTTCGATTCTTTTTCAGCATGTAGATCCTCAACGGCCAATACAAACGCTCTAAAGTAAAGGCTGATATTTTCTTTTTACGAAAATCGAAAGATATCTATGTGCGCATTTCGCTACCCCCTTCCTTCACGTATATTATAAGGTTTTTTTTCGTGACAGATGAGAGTTAAGGGGTGATTTTGGAGCGCATGTGCTGGCTATAGTGTGTTTTGTGTTTTTGGTTAGAAGCGTGTGTGAGTGTGGGTAGTTTTCAGGTGGTTAATTATTTTTTTCTTGAAGATTTGTTGACAGCAATACTTTTGTGAAAAATTATCGTATGGCAAGTCGTTTCAGTCATCTGAGTTTTTAAAAGTCGTTTGTGTATTCCAAAATTTTTTGTAGCTCCTATGATGTTGTTGTAGTGTGAGTGAGTATCTATGGGTACTGTGGTCGAAACGAACATATTTTGGCGTTTCCTCCACCTGGTCAATCATCAGTTGAGGAGTCACATCACTTAAGTGAAATTGTCATAATAAAGAGCGGCTTTCAAGGTTTTCCCAGCAGCTTTACTTCTTTATTTAATTCACTAAATGATTAGAAATTATTTTCGACTTCGAATGCTTTTATTCCCCATTGTTGTTATAGGTAAGTCTTTGACGAAGAAAACGACTGCTGCGCTGCGTCTCTCGATAATTATTCCTGAGTTTCCATTCTGGATAACTAAGATAATTCCTACTTACGCTTAATACACAATATAATGAGAAACTCTTTCAACATACAAAACAAAAGTGACCAGGTCTTCAAAATATTCTACAGTCGTATTATTTTTAACTTGGTATGAAATATTCATACACTTAACGAACTCTATTCCACAAGTAATTTGAAAACCAATATTTTCAAAAAAATATAGATATTTTGAATAGATAAGTACCTACTTTCTCGCATGCCCACACTGGATTATTAATTAGGTATATAGTTGTATTTGATCCTATTGAATTGTTCTAATTATTATTTTATATTGAAACTAATTATACCCACAAAAGTCTATTAGGATGGTGTCAGAAACTGAAATTACTATTGCTGAGGGTCCAGCTCTGATAAAGACAAAAGAAAACGACGGTATCCCTAGATATAGGTAGGTATATTTTTTCTTAAATTGTCAAACAGTGAAATCAAAACACTTCAATATTGCATAGCAAATAGGACGCAGTTTATGGAAAATCAATTTATACACCTACTCAGGTTTTCTGTGAGTAAAGTAAAATATCTCGTTACGACCTTATCACCCTATTCAGGTTGACAAAAAGTTATAGGTTATAATATAACATTTTATAGATAAACCAGCGATTCAAAATGTGAACATTTTATGAAAATACCTATCGAATTTTGATGACAAGAATAGTTTTTTAGCTCCTATCTCTTGTGAGGAGTTGCACATTTTTTAGCACCCTAGAGAATTAAGAATCGGTATATAAACATAAAGAATTCGAACATAGATAGGTATGTATGTCAAAAACACTATGGAGTTAATATAACAAAATCACCTGAACTGAAGCACTATTTATTGACACGCGTTTCTCTAACCAAGTTAGCACATATCAGGAGCTTATCAAAACTGAATCTTACAAGTATTTTATGTGTGTACTTCTAGACAATTCATCACCCTTAGTACCCTTGGTAATAGAGGTCAGTGAATAAATAACTATAGGATTGGAACCTTTCGTGTGAAAGCTGAATAACTTCTTTGATCAATTACCCAAACACCAAACTAATATTTTTGCACTCGACGCGCGTTTCGCCAACAAAGTTAGCATCCTCAGGAGA
>WOGP01003982.1:0-14549 GCA_015342065.1 Leptinotarsa undecemlineata | reverse complement strand
TTTGTGACGTCATTTTATTACATGTTGTAATTATTTTTTATATAAATAATTGTAGCATTTTCTAAAATAAACATTATTATTATTATTATTATTGAGTTTACAGGAAGGTCAGTTGGAGTCGTGAGCTCGATATCCATCTCCTCTATATACTCAGCGTTAGTAAGAAGTTTTTAGTTTACTCTATCCATAAAAGTCCCACGAGTAGCTAGGGAAAGAAGGTCAATCACGACAGATCCCCGCATTACCGTGACATGGCGATTCTGTGACGAGAAGGCTAAGGGTCTTTCATACTGTCGACACGGATACATACACCTTAGCATTGAGCCATCGTTGGGATGCCATTCAGTTAGGGGGCTACGTGGAAGCAGGCATCCGATAGCCGGTTTACTCAACCCCCATAGTCCAAGCCAATGCATGGTCGAAGAGAGAGCAGCAATAGGAGCATTTCTCTCCAGGGCAGCTACCCGAGCAGACGATGAACTTAGTTTAGTTTTCGGTACTGAACGAGGTGACCACAACTCTTTCCCTGAGTTGGAACCCGTTCAGCAAAAAGCTCATATAAAAGCCACAGAGACCACCCCACATCTACGGAAACACAAGGATAAGCCAATGCATGAGGTCTTCTTCAATAACATTGGAGATCTGGACTTATCAAAGCGCCTGACTTTCACTTTCCTCAGGTCGGGAGGGCCTTAGTCGGAAACTGAGAAGTTCATCATAGCTTGTCAGTATGGTATCTTTGACATCTCAGTCTACTGCAGTCGCGTGATGGGTATAATGATTCTTGACACAAGGTGCAGGGCTCCACTGAGTTACAGGCTCTGAGACTGGTCAAAACAACATCGCGGAGTTGAATCAAAACAAAAAAATTCGCGTAGTCTCATTAGACATTTCGAAGGTTTTTGACCGTGTCTGGCACAAAGGTCTGCTGCACACATTAATTGCATTCGACCTACCTCGGGGCATGATCCGGTGGATTGGGTCTTTCCTGAAAGACAGAACATTTCAGGTTAGAGTAGAAGGCTCTCTGTCTGACAACAGAGAGATCCTTGCTGGAGTGCCACAGGGGGCCGTGGTCTCTCCCACGCTGTATTCCCTCTACACCCCTCTACGCTGATGACACGGCTCTCCTCTCACCTACCATAAGTCGGGAGCTCGGGATCGTCTGTATGCAACGTGCATTGGACGACCTCGAGCGCTGGTACCTCGAGTGAAAGATCCGTGTGAATCCCGAAAAGACTCAGGTGATAACCATGGGAAAAACGATATCTTCTCCGGCTATGAAGGTGAGAATCTCTGGAAGAGAAATTGACTGGCAAGCGCGGATAAAGTACCTCGGCCTTCTAATAGACCGTAGGCTCACTTGAAACCCGCACTTCATGTACGTTAAAACAAAGATCGAGGGTCGGATAGCTAGTCTGTAACTTCCGATCAATAAAAAATATAAATTGAGTCTAAAAAACAAAATTACCATCTACAATACGATGTTCAAATCTGTCATCATGTATGCTTCAGGCGTCAGGAGACAAGCGGCTCCGTCCAACACGTCCATCTTGGAGATACTACAGAATAAGCTAATAAGAATGATTGTGAATGCTCCTTGATTCGTGCGGAATGAAGTCATCCGCAGAGATTTTCAGCTGCCTTCTATTTAGCAGTTCTGCGAAAACTCACGATAATCCATTAGTCAGGGAAGCTATATATTATGCTATAGACGATCCCTCCCGATATAGAAGGCCCGAGCAGATGAATAACATCTTCATCCATACCACCCCAGACAGGTAGGGGTATACCGCGAATGGCGGCACTGATATCTGTGGATATTTATGCCGTCAACATTGATCATGACTCATTCGTCCCTCTGACGAAAACCAGTTTGAAGGGTAGGGGAGTAATGCTCCAGCCTGAAAAAAATTAAGAAGACTATCGAGAAGGTGCAGGGCCTGCCGCGAGGCGCCCGAGACCCTGATGTACTTACTATCACCCATGTCCAGCATATGCGGTTTCGGTCTATATTCATTGACATAACGCGGCCCTAAGAGTGCAATATTACCATCTACTATTACGGTACTGACGAGACACCGGTGTTGTCCGACGCTCCGGGAGATATTGAATCCGTTGTGGGAAACGATAAGTACCGAATTCATCGAAACTATCCGTTCCCCACCCTCCGGCTCATTCAAGCTAATGAGCTTGATGTAGTCAGTCCTACTCAACCCCAGAGCAGGACGATATTTGTCGTGGTGTTTTTACTCCTAGCGAGACGGATATTGTCCGAAAAGGAGAAAAAATGGATAAAATACCAACATTTCATCTTCAAGCTCCGCAGACTTCATCCAGACCACTTTGTCAGGATGGTTGTTCTGATGGAGTCCTTGGTGTAATGATGCCCTCTCTACTTTCGAATATACCGGCTTGCCGCACTGAGGCAGAAATTTCAGCCGAGCAGATGCAGAAGGCTCGCCTTCATGGTTCACTGTGCTTGCTCAGGGCATATGATTCTCGAACCCAATGATCACTTACCATACGGTATGGCGAGTAGTCGTTGGTTGATTATGATGGCGCACCCTCCCGAATGGCCCTATCCCCGGGGCCTCGGGGATAGGGCCTGACCAGCGCAGCATACTTCGGTAAAAAAAAGTTTATTCACAGTATCTACGCAGGTTCCATTCAATAGAAATTATACTTGAATAAACATACAATATCGCAAAAGTTACAGAAACATGTTAAATAATTTTAACTAATAAAATAGCATATTTCTAAAATGTGACGTTGAAATATCTCAATTATGAAATGAATAGTACTGGAATATAGATCAATCGATTTTCAATGATTCAATTCGAGCAAGAAATTTTAATTGGAACAAAACAAAGCAGAAAAAATGATACGTTCTTGAGACCCACTTGAGCTGCAACTCTTGCAGCTATATTTGTGATTTTCCCAATTTTTCATATACACAGTAGGTTGTTGAGGTGTATTGTTGATAATATTGGTCCTACAACTGTTCTTTGGGATACTTTTAATGTGATATGGTCGGTCGATTGCCACGCGGTTCGGCGTGGGTGCTTTGTTCACTCACTCGAATTGACTGCCGTGTTGGTTGGTGGTTCAAGCCCTAGTCTGAACAATCGATCTTCACTCTCTATCGCCCAACCCGTATTAGTAATCACACATTAAAAGGTAAGACCTCATTAATCCTTAGCTTGCATAAGTTTCGACTTCTGAGGGTTGCCGTTCGTAGCGGTGCGACAGCTGGTTAACGGAAAAACAGATTTTTAACAGATATATTTTTTCCGACTGTTTTTTTATATAGTCTGATATGAGTCTATTTCCGGAGCCTTTTTATTTGGCAGTTGAGAATTAACATTTTTAATTTTCTATTCATCCATCGGATTCAGAAACATAGTATTGCCAGGAATGTTTTATGTTTCGACATAATTTGAGGGCTTCTCAATTTGCTTTGCTAAATTTTTCCCGATATTAATGAAATAATCATTGAAACTCTCTACGATTTCAGAAGAATCGTTTATCGTTGATCCTTTTTGATCTCTAATTGTGTTTGTTTATTCACTCTTGTGAATGTTGCTGGACAGTTTTCCAAAGTTTCGTTGATGAGTTTCATTCACCACTTATCCTTTTATAATAATCGATTTTAACATTTTTAATTTGAGCATTTCTCCAAGTTTTTTGATCATGATAGTTGCTTTAAATTATAGAAACATACAAAAAAAGTTATGCAAATCATGAAATCATGAAACAACAGAAAATTAATTAGTGCTCTGGGGCGACTTGAATGAGTCCAGTGGCAATTTTGCTTTTTCGACTGCAGGAAAACCCGAAAAAACCTGCAGCCCCACATCATCTGAAGATCTGGATATGTCAGTGTCCTCTCTTTCATAGAATAAAATGTAGGTTGTCTTTAGAGGTGTCTTCAGAGATAAATTCAAGATATCGTCACAATATTCAGTGACACGACTATCGTCAAACTTGAACCAGTCCGTTTCGTATATGACCAATGCGTAATAATGACTAGATTCAACACCAGAACCACAATGATAAATGACTGCATGAAGATTATAATAGTGGTCTGCTACGTTGAATTTTTCATCAATTTCGAACCTTCGCAAGAGTTTTGTGCTTCCGTCAGAGGTTGAGTCATGTTTGAAGATCATCAGTTCGCATAGAAATAATTGAATATTAAACAATTTAATTTTCGTTATGATTAAAAGATCAGTGAACTGAGTTCAAAAATTTAGTCAAATGTAAGGCAACTTCTGATTCACTACCTAAATATTATTTCGTCCAGTAATTTCCGACTCTGATCTTCCAATATGGGGTTCGTTTATTGTCAACTACCATTTTATAATGTTTCAGATTATTCAGATTTTCATTTAGAAGTGTTGCGTGGATTCTTCTTCCAGCAATCACTTGTGGTAGTCTTACATGTGCCTCTATATTCTACAGAGGGGTAAGTGCACTTAACGTATATTCCATTTTTCCTTTTATTCATTCAAACTTCACCAACATTTTCATATATAGTCAGTGGGCATACTTGAAGACTGGCTATAAATCAAATCATCTAAAAAAACAATTCGTTCAGGCCAGTCTCAACTCCCTACGCTGTAGATTAATGGATTGACACTTATCAGAAAACAACTACTCCCCTGGATAATACCACGAATGGCGTTGAATTTTATCCGACAGGTGTCAGTGCAGGATTCTTCATAGAAGTTATTCCTGCATATGCTGTTGGCGATACAACTGCCGCAATGGATTTCCAATTATTCGAACACACTTGTAGACCGATTTCGGGCTGTTTGGCCACTCGTCAGTGCAAGGTAGTGTATATCATCAACATTCCTCGAATTAAGCTGAAGCATACAACAAACAACAGGTTAGTCGTCGCCCCATCGGCCTGTGAACGAGGTAACCAACTACATATCCAAAATTTGCCCAATTCCTCGTATAAGCAAAGAAAACTTTTCACATATAGTCAGTGGGGATACTTGAACGCCCTCCGTGGTATTAACCAGGGAAGTAGTTGTTTTCTGTTAGATGTCAGTCCATTAACCTTCAGTGTAGGGAGATGAGACTAGCTTGAACGAATTGTTCTTTTAGATGATTTGATTCATAGCCATGATGAAACAATGTGATCTGTTGATTTTTCTGAAAAATACGACTTCAAAATGCATAAAACAATTTTCATTGTATCAGCTTCAAGTGTTATGCCTCAGTTAAAATGAGAAGCTTCTGTGTAGCATCTACATGAGTACTGGTATTGATTTTCATCAAGTGATGGGGTAGTAGTAGTAGTATGTATTTAAGTCCCTCAAATAATAATGAAATTGGATGTATATAAATTTTTTGAAAGACTAACACTTTCAAAAATGTACTGTTGTACCCGAACATGGCGTATTCAAGTATAGCGGAGCAAAAGAGAAGTTTTAAGATTAGGTCCACCACACTCTGAATGTTATGAAGTGTCCGAGATGATTCAATCAAAGGCATATTGTATTACAAAAATATCTAGTAAGAACCATCAAATTAACTTCAAATCATAAGCATTCCAAATAGAGAAACCAGAGTATTCACTGTGTTTAAAATATTTGTGCAGTTCCAGTACCAAAAAGATATGCAAATAAAAACTCATATTGGAAAACCAATTTGTCACAAAATGATGGTTCAAATGGTGAGTTATTATGGTCTCCTTGATTTGACATATTTTTTATCGCTATCCCCACAGATTTTTTGTCAATTTCAGACATTTCTTTTTCCGTATTGTATTAAAAATGAAATAGAGGTTTGATCATTGTTTAGTGTGGTCAATTATTGTTAAATCCCTGGGAAAAATGTAACATTTGGTGTCAGAAGTGAAACAATTGACTGACAATTTTCTTTGAAAACGAGGAGTGTCGATTATGACAAAATGAAAAAGCTTGAGAAAAAGTTCAAGACCTTGTTAGCGGGATTGGGGGAAAATAAAAAACGGAGATAGAAAGAAGATGAACGAAGGAGACAGAAATAATGATTATGCTGAAATGAAGAAGATGAAAAAAGGAGGGAGGAAGAACGATTACGCCAAAACGAAGATTGTAAATCACTTCTGAATTTTCAGGAAAAACTGCAAAAAGACAAAGACTTGCTGGTGAATATTCAGGACGAACAGGAATGAGACAGAAAAGACGATCATGAATTATTGGTAAATATTCATCAAAAACAAAAAAAAAATTATCAGATGTACCTTCAAGCTGGGTTTATTTGACACAGTGTGAATAGGTGTGATCCACAATAAACCCTACGTCCGTAACAGAAGCAGATATTTCCTGCAGAAGCAGTTTGGAGAAGTTATCAGTAGCACTCGTTCTGAAAACAGCCACCAGAGATAGATTGACAGTCTATGGTGAAGCTTCCTTGAAGGACTTTTGGAAATTGCCAGACCGCTGACTAAAAGGAGAACTCCCTATATTTGGTCCCCAGACTGCCATCAAGCATTTGCTGCCCTGAAGAAACATTTGATCAGCGCATCGATAGTATACTCAAAGAAAGAGGGCTTATTTATATTCGACACGGATGCATCCCAACTCGGAATAGAAGCAGTACTTTCTCAGGTATAAGAAGAAGTCATCATTAGCTACTGTAGTAAGTTCCTGGGTACATCTGAAAACAATTACTGCGTTACTAAAAAAAATCCTTGCAGTGGTCAAAGAAGTGGATCACTATCACTTTTTTCATATGGATGTGAATTTTTTGCTCTCCAATTTCGAAATCCCAGGACAAATAGCCAGATGGATCGAAATCTTATGATTTTGAAATTCGACATCGGAAAGAAAAGAGTCACGGAAACGCAAAATTTATCAACGCTAGGAGGACAAGGATACCCAGTTACCAGAAGAAAAACTTCTCACCAGACGTGACAAAGTAGCTGGCAGAGACTCCCTCATCGACAGCTCTGATAGGCACATGAAGCCTCCTACCTCCTGGGAGGATATGGTCTTGAAAATTGTACGAGAATGAATTTATGATGGAGTGAGGCAAGAATTTCAAGAGATTTCCATGCACGGCCGGCAGGAAAAGGGTATTGGCTTCAATGGGGCTCCATGTGCATTTGAGATAACCTACTCACTTGAAAATGGTAAAGCCCGGAAGAGAGAACCCAGAAGAAGAAAGATAATCATTCGAAAGATGTGTATCCCTGATTACCCTAAACAGCTCCACGATGGTCGCATTGGAGGGCATTTTGGAGTAAATGAAACACTAGCGAGTGCGTAAGGGGTATTATTGGGTCAATTGCTGCCGAGACGTTGAAGCGTGTCGTGTGCGCTACGACCTATGCTCTTCGAGAAATGATTCGAAAACAAGGCAAAGGGAAAAGTTGAAATAGTAACGCAGTAGGTGCTGGTTCGAGAGAATGACAGTTGATATTCTAAGATCATTTCCTATGACCACATCCGGTACAAGTACCTCACGATTGTGATAAATTATTTCTGGCTGGAAGTAGTAGCCCTACCCAACCAAGAGGCTGAAACGGTGGCAGGAGCCCTGTTGCGGCACGTAATTGCCAAGCACGGAGTACCCCAGGAGTTACAGTCGGATCAGGGCTCCAACTTTGAATCGGATTTATGGAAGGAAATGATAACTTTGTTGTGAATGAGAAGAATAAAAACGACTGCTCTTCATCTACAGTTCAATGGTATGATCGAGAGGTATAATCGCACTATAAATAACTACCTCTCGCTATTTGTCTCCGAAAACCAAAGATACTGGGATGAATTGGTTTCTCTCTTTTTCTTGGCATACAGACGCTTCCAACATGATGCTTCAGATTACATGCCATCCATTTCGTTGACTGGTCGAGAACTGCAGCTTTTGATAGATGTATTGTGTGGTAGCTTATTCGATGATGCACATGAGATAACTCTTTCAGAGTTGTAAATGACCTGAACGAGAGACTAGAAATTGTACACAAATTTCCAGATCCCAATTATAGCATTTCAGTGACAGGATGAACATAAGATTTGACAAGAAGTCGCTGCCGGTGAGCTTTAAGGATGGCGATGCAGTGTGGCTCTACCAACACCAACGTGGTTTGTGTTGCAGATATCATGGCAAAGTCCTCACTTGGTAACCAAAAAGACAAATGATATGGTATACATAATTCAATTGTCACCCAGAAGTAAGCCTAAATTCGTCCACATAGAGAGGCTGAGTCCTACTTGGGTCGAGATGTTCCCTCTCGAAATGTTTTTCAGATTTCTGAGGAGTTCTTCAATGGTTTCGAGATACTTCGTTTGCCACATATAAACGCTATCCACGATCATTTCGAAATAGTCAAGTTTCGGGGATAGTGCGGAGCTTAGCTGAGTCGATAGACTTTTGAATAATAAGGTGAAAGTAAATAATTACGGACTATCAAGGCGTCTATCACATTTAGGAAGATTTGCAGCTACACAAGGAAGTTGACTGATATAGAAATTTTTTAGAAGATGAAAAGGCCTTCACAAGTTGGAAATATATGTAACTAAACTATATTGTATTGAAATTTTGAAAGATTCTTGATATTATTTGGAACATCCTGTTTGCGTAACAACATTTCGCTTCGAACTTATTTTGTGAATGGTTGCGTCTAATTACGGGCTTTTTATAAATTCAGTACTTCTGAATCTACCAACAAAAAAAGTATTTAGGTGTATGAATATGAAATGTACTTTCAAAATAATCTATTTATTTTTTTTTTTCAAATGAAGGAGTGATTCCATTTGTAATACTGGTGAGTTACAGTAATTTTCCCTAAAAACAGTTCCTACAACTCAACTCAAGTCAGAAAAAGAAAAGACACCTCTTTCTTCACTAATTCTTCAACATCATATGTTAAAATATCATCCTTCTCAGGCCAACACCAACTAACACGTTCATTGAAATGGCCACTGATTTCACTAGTGTACAAATTCAGTTAATTTGTGGTTTCCTGAATGTTATTCATATACTTCATTCAATAATTAAATAAATTCAATGCATTTTTTGAAGGTTTGTGTCACAAATCATTTCAATTAGGAGAAGATTTCAATACTTTTGTATAATCCACAGCATTTTCATTGATTGGCTACAGTCCAGAATTGCGAAAACCACTTCTGATTATATTTGGTTTTAGACTCTCTATAATGAATTTTTCTAGAATTGACCCAAAGTCTTTTCTTTTCAGGCGATTGCCATCATTTTCCATTCGCCAAGAATAAACATTTTCGTTTCAAGCATTCTTCAAGCTGTGAAATACTGCGGAATCCATAGGTTGTGATATATGGATGGAACTAGTCAAAAGTGCAACTACACTTATTCCATTTTCTTTGCAAAACTCAGTCAGGTGAAGAGATAAATGAGATACATGGCTATCAAAAAATAACACGACTGGTTTCTTTATATTCTCTTTGATCAAAAATGGATTATGGAGTGTCTTGACACGCCCGAAGAAGCCATTGCATAGTGAAACACGTATTGCCTTTTTGTGTTTGTGATTGTGTTTTTATAATACTTCAATTGCGGATTTCTTTGAGCAGTTTCCGTCGTCTGTTTCTGGGTACCACTGTCTGACGCCTTTTTTCTCCACCGTCTCCGGACTCCAACACCCGCTTCAGAAACCCGTTTTCCAAGTTAAGGTATTTTCATTGTGCCCAGAAGGACAAAACCACTGGCGAATAACCTGCTACCTCTTGCCACGATGGTCTTCGATTACTTTTCTTCCATCCAATGACTAAACCAAGGTGTGGGTATTTCCCTTGGCCTTTCTTCATCTTATTATCCTTCCAGTTGTCGTCTACAGCTGTAGTTCTACAAAAAGCTGTTTCCTTCTCTTCTGCTCGTCGGTAATGTGAGCAGTCACCGGGGAATGGTCGCTGTGACAGGGCATCTGTATTTTTATGGCTAGTCCCAGCTTGATGTTCTGTTTCAAAATCAAATTCTTGTGATCTCTCAATCCAGCCCGCTACTTGACACTCGGGATTTTTGAATGACAGAAGCCATTTGAGAGCTGCATTGTCCGTTCTCAACAGAAATCTTACATCTTTCTACAAATACACGTATTCGTAGAAATGTTCTACACCTTTGACAACGGCCAACAGCTTTGGCCTGGAGACACGATAATTGCGCTCTGATGAGAAAGGAATGCCCCAATGGTACTACGAACTGCTTTTTGAAATACTGTTCTCGGGTAGAGAGGACTGTATCCTACGGGAGAAGGAAATATCCAGAGAAGATGTTTGTTGGTGCATGGAGGGATCAAAAACACCTTCCGCTTCTGGTGTAGGTGTTTTTAGTCACAGACACAGGACGGATATATCAACCTGCCTAGGAACCTATGCGACTGTATTTCAAGAGGAAATACATGCTATTGAACTATGTGCGGAGAGATTGGAAGAATTCAGCCTCATACGTAAGTCAATAAAAATATTCTCGGACAGTAAAGCGGCGTTGAAAGCTCTCGTCTCCCACCAAGCAACGTCAAAATTGGTAGCAAATTACCAAAAACGACTCTTCTCGATAGGAAAACTCAACAGCCTGGAAGGCAATGAGGCTGCTGATTCCCTTGCAAAGTATGATTCTGCAAGCAGCTCCATCGGACAAGAACCTGTCATTGGAACCGCTTTAGGCTTTGCCAAACAAAAATTTAATACCTGCATGGCAAGAAGATTTATGAACTTGTGGCCGAATATTTCAGGATTTGCTCACTCCAAGGTGTTCATTCACTCTTTGAAGCTTGATACCAAACAGTTGTTGGACTACAGTAGGGATGAACTACGATGTCTAGCAGACCTTCTTGAAGGTCACTGTCATTTGAATGATCATATTCAGAGATTCGTACTATCAAAAGACAGTGTGTCTCACCTCTATTTGGAAAATGATGGAACAACAGAGCACATACTTTGTGCCAGCCCCGCTGGACAGGGCCATACCCTTATCATCTGACCTGAAAAACCACTGACCATATAAACTAATCGGCTTCCTTGAAAAGCGAAGCTAGGTTTATTTGTTCGAGTGTGAATAGGTGTGAGCCATAATGAACCTTTGTGGGTTGCAGTAGAGCTTCGAATAGACCGCCTGACTCTGGACCTAACCTAACCTAACCCCTTTCACTTTATCTGATGTGCTTCACGTCAAAATTCGTCTCCATATCATCTAGACAAACTCGAGGGTCTTTTCGAAATCCGATTACCAAATTCAGGACCCAATTTGGGGACCCAGTCGTATACCTATTCAAAGGCCATAATGGCATCTCTTTTTCCCATTTCTGTAGCGATTTAACTATTGAAGATACTGCTTAGTGCCCTTCTGGTTGCCTTTGTCGATTAATTATGCTTCAATTTCCTTTTGATTCAACGTGCTGTGCGTGACAATTCGACTATTATTAACGAAAATGTGGCTCAGTCCCCTCTTGGCACCATCATTGTTTTCCGATAAATTCTGTATTAGCTTCCTTTTCATTTGATGCGCTGCACGTTGAGATACAACTATTATTGATGAAGATACAGCTTAGTGCCTCTTTGACATATTGCGCCATTTTTGTTTTTTCTCTGTCGATGAATTTTACATTTCTTTTCTTTTCATTCAACGTGCTGTACATGATGATCTGACTATCGTTAACGAAGATGTGGCTTAGTGCCTTTCTGACCGCAATATTTGTTTTTCCATTGATGATGATTTCTACATGACTTTTCCTTCCATTTGATAGGCTGTACGTGACGATCCGATTATTATCAATGAAGATAAATCTTAGTGCCCTTTCGGTATGTCAGCAACTTCGAATTTTCGCTACTCTACTCAAAAATAATCTAAAATGATTTGATCATTCCTGTCATTCCTGTTTGGTCTTTGTACAGGATTACTTTTTAACATCATTTTTGATACTGCATCAGTTTCATTGAATATTTTATTTATAGTGGAGCGCCTGGGGGTTTCACCTCGGATTAGAGTTATAGTGAATTAATTAATATGATCGATGTGGAAAATTGTTTTTTAAACTATATATCGCAATATTCACCCAAAATTTTTTTGTGCACTCCATTTTTTCATTGTTCAAACAAATTATTATAAAAAATTATTGTTTGACCATATATTTTCACTTTGAACAGTGATTTTTTTTATTTATATATTGAATCTTACCTTAGTAGACATATAGGAACATTTTTCAAAGATACCTGTGTATGAAAGTAGCAGTAGGAACCTTGAACAGGTAGAAAAACGTGGAGGGGAGAGCGGAGCGACAGCTGTTATGTGCAATAGAATTTCTCGGCTAGTTTAGTTGCAAGTAACACGTGTTCTGTGAATATTGCGCTTCTATAAAAGTGAAAATTTGGATTTTCAAGGAAAAATTATTGTATATTTTTGTACTGGACGGTGTATTGAAGACAACGTTTTTATATCGAATACCTACAAACTGAATTTCTTTATGCTCATTCGAATTGTCGACAAAAATATAAAAATAAAAAGTGTATTGGAATGTATAAAAATTAGGTCCGTGAGAATCTCTAATTATCGCCTTCGAAAAAAAAAACTTCGAAGTAGCATGAATTTCAATAACTTCAATTGGAAAAAAAAACTGTTTCCTTTGCGGACAAGAAGCTGATAAAACAAAAGAAGCAAAATTGAATAAAGTTCGGCGTAGGCAGATTTCATACATCAACACTCCAACTTTAAATGAATCCATCACGAATTTTATAGCCGTCCAGAAAACTGATTATTATCGAGATATTCATAAAAGGATTTCTGGTATAACTGACTTACAGATACTTGCAGCAAAATATCATTCGGATTGATATAATTTGCTGAAAAATTCAATTCACCTCAGTAATGTTGAAAAGAAAATTAATCCGAGTATTTCGATAGTAGATGTAGCAAATGAGCAAATATACAAGTACATAGAAGAGAATGATGATTACCAATTTACCATGCAAGAGTTGAAAAACGTCATCACTACAGAGCATATCCCGAATGAAAAAACTATTAAAAAACGACTAATAGAACGCTTTCACGATGATATTATCATTTCAACTAAATTTGGGTCCAATACCATTATATGTTTTAAAAAATTTATCATGATGTATTAACAGAAAATTGGTACAATCAAAACTATAATAGTGAAGAAGAAAAAGAATTTCATATTCTGAAAGTGACGAGCGAAATTATTCGGAGAGATATAAGAGCCCAAGTGTACGATAATGAAAATTATACGCCAAGTGACAAAATGCTTCAAGATGTTGGTGAATCAATTTCAAAATCCTAAAATGTTTTACTATCTGAAATAATATTGAAAGATAAGAAAAATAATGCAGAAACAATTCCGAGATATGAGAAGGAATGTAAATCGATAGCGCATGCAATCATATCAGCTGTACGATCAAGATATTTTTTATCGCCACTTCATATCACTTTGGCTGTGATGTTTCATAGGAAATTTGGCTTTAAAAAAGTAATAAATATATGTCATTCTTTAGGCTTCTGTGCTTCTTACAAAGAGGCTATGTTATAAGAAGCTTCAGCAACTTTTACAGCTGCACCAGAAATAAAACCTGGCACTTTCGGTCAATATGTGCATGATAATGCTGATTTCAATATCAACACTATTGATGGTAAGGGAACGTTCCATTGTATGGAAAGTATTGAAATAGTTACTCCAAGTGATGGTATACAACCTCGACGACCTATCAAGCGTCTGAAGACACTTCCATCAGAATCTGAATTTATCAAACACGGAAATATCCCTCTGCAAATATATCCAGCTTCTACAAGTTTAGGGTATAAAAAAGATAGTATTATTATTATAAATGTGCAGATACTGAATTTGATGAACGTATTCCTTCAAAAGTTGCTCAAGATAAATTTTTGACAAATAGTAAAAATAAAATTCGCTTGATAGGAATATTGGGAATTAAATTAGCTGACAATAATATTTTTACATGCCCAGCGGAAAGCGATGCCGACAAATTAATTGTTGAGACGGCAATGAATTTGAAATCAAAAGATGTTATAGTTTCAGAAGATATGGATGTCTTAGTGATATTAACGGCATTAGTAGATAAATATCGTGAAATATATTTTCTAAAACCATCCCAAGGCAAAGTTCAACAGAAGATATATTCATCGAAATGTTTAGAAAAATCATTACCAAATTGTAAAGAACATATTCTTTTTTTACATGCATGTACGGGTTGTACACTACTTCAGTGAAGGAAAAATTAAGTTTGCCAAAAATTTTGAGAAACGGATTGATTTACACGACTCAGTAAAAGTATTTGAAGATATCAATGAAGACCCCAATAATATATTGCAAGCAGGTGTAGCATGTATTTTGAGTTCATATGGTGCTCCGTCTAAAACTCATGATTTAAATACATTGAAGTTCAATTTTTTCATAAAAGCAACAGCCAAAAATACGAGTGTTCTTTTGTCATCACTGCCTTCAACAACTAATGCAGCGTTTGAGCACCTTAAAAGAGTGTACCTACAAATTCAGATATGGCTAGGAAATGACGTAGTTATTGAAAATTGGGGATGGAAGTATT